>CAHIKZ030002711.1:460000-497500 GCA_903632075.3 Acanthosepion pharaonis | reverse complement strand
ATGGTGGAGATCAGTTATGACACCGAGGAAATGATGGAGTATATAGCGGATAACGAATATAAACTGATGGAAGACCAACTAGATGTTTATAACGATTATTTTGAGCATTGAATGTGATAAAAGAGATCTATTCTTTCTCGATGCCCCAGGTGGAACTGACAAAACATTTATCATCAACGTACTTTTGGCTAAACTACGCCACATGAAACATATTGCTCTAGCAGTGGCGTCAAGTGGAATAGCTGCAACCCTGCTAAGTGGTGACTGTACAGCTTATTCGTGCTTCAAACTCCCTTTGGACCTGTCCAAGAAAGAGAAAGCAACCTTCAACACCAATCGTGGTTCTATAAAAGTCAAACCGCTTAGTGATTGTAAATTGATCATCTGGGATGATGTGACACTGAGCCATAAGGGTTCCTTCGAAGCTCTTAACACGGCATTTTAGGATCTTAGATACGACACACGTCTCATGTGAGGTGTAACAGTCTTGCTTGCGAGAGACTTTAGACAAACCCTTCCAGTGGCCCCGAAAGGGACAAGAGCTGATGAGGTAAACGCTAGTGTGAAGTCTTCCTAACGGTGGAGCATTGTCAAAAACCTGAGACTCACAACCGACATGAGAGTGCAGCTCAGTAGTGATGAGAAAGCTGGTACATTTTCTAAGCAACTATTGGATGGAACTTTGGCTGGTGGGTCAGTTTGCCTTTTGAACATATGGTATCTGATTTAGAGGAACTAATAACTAGGGTGTTTCTTAACCTGAGGAATCAGTTTACAGACCACAACTGGCTGAAAACCCGAGCCATTTAGCTGCAAAAAATGTGGCAGTTAATGACTTGAACATCAACCTTTTGGAGCAGTTGCCAGGTGAGCATTGCAGCTACAATCTCATTGACTCTAATGTTGCTAAACGCCGATGAAGTTGTGAATTATCCAGTTGAATTTTTGAATCGCTTGACACCAGTAGACCTCCCACCTCACAATTTGCATCTCAAAATCGGAGCACCGATGCTGCTAGACCTGGATTCACCGAAGCTTTGCAATGGTCCACGATTTACAATTAAAAAGATGTTGCCAACAGTCTTGGAGGCGACATTTCTGACTGGCAAAACAAGTGGTGAGGCTGTATTTATTCCTAAAATTCCACTTATTCCCTCGGATATGCTTTTCCAGTTCAAGCAACTACAATTTCTTGTGAAACTGAGCTTGGCAATCAGCACTAACGAAGCCCAGGGGCAGTGCTTGGATGTAGTAGGCCTTAACCTTACAGAACCGGTTTTCTCTGATAGCCAACTTTATGTGTGATGTTCAAGAGTTGGCAGTCCCAATCATTTGTTTATTTACACCCCACACGGAAAACCCAAAATGCTGTTTATCAAGAGGCTCTAAAAACTTGATAAGAAATATCCAATCGTCAGGTGTTTATAATTTAACTGTACTATATGTCAGTGTTGTAAATCATTTGTTAATCTATATGTTATCCTATTTGTAAATCTGTATAAAAATCTATTTGCAGGTCTGTTCTGAAAATATATCTCAGTCTATTTTTACATATATTGTAAAATTATTTTAACTCTAGCACTCCTAAGAGCTATGTTCTTTGTGAATGCACAAAAGCGCTTTTCAGAGCTTTAAGTCGCTTCACGATTTGGGTATTCTTAACTTAGAGATATTTTCTCCAAAAATCTCAGGGGTGGCAGTTGGCTATTCTCTGTGAATGTCAGTGATACTTACGAATTGATACTTTCGGATAACTGAAGAAAGGATATGAGAACGGGAACTGGGGATGGGGCATCCGCTTTCCAGGGAATTACCGAGTACGTCAGCTGGTATTTTATATATATATATATATATATATATATATATATATATATATATATATAACCGAATATTTTAATTAGTTAATGTAAGATAACATGTATATTTCTTTATATATATATATATATATATATATATATATATATATATATATATATTTTAAAGTCCTATATAACTTCTATAACTTTAAAAATATATAACTTAAAAGTTACTTTTGGTTTACAGCCACATTATGTTGAAACAACGGTATCTTTCGGATCACCGAAGTTAAGCAACGTCGAACTTGGTCAGGATCTAGATTGGTGAACACTTAGGAATACTAGGTGCGGCAAGTTTGGATGTGCGGGTGGTGCAATGGATAATGGCCCGGATTTTTTAATCGGAGAGCTAAGTTCCATTTCCCGTTGGATTTGTTATATACACTTACTCGAAAATACTTTTGGGAACGGTATGTATCAACCTCTTCTCTCCCAGTTATGGGTTAATTAGTAAGACTTGTATCAGTAAACCATTATCTCTCCACTAAAATAAAAGATTCTTACAATCTAAAAATATTTTATGGCTTCAAATAATCCGCAAATGTTAGATAAACTGTAGAAAACGAATCAATCAAATAAACGTTATGGTAAAGATTTGCGTTTATAAGACACGTTTTAAATTTGAATGTTCCGTGACGCACTCCGTGGTTGAGTCGGTACGACGCACTCCGTGGTTGAGTCGGTACGACGCACTTCGTGGTTGAGTCGACATTAGATCCCGATGTGCTAAAGCACGTCGGATCTAATGACGACTTTTTTTAGCAAGAGGGACCCAGTTTCTTTAATAAGATTTCTCGAATATTCAGGCCGATAGACAAAAATAAATATATCGTTTGATAAATAAACGAAGCCACTTGACGCCACTGCTAGAGCAATATGTTTCATGTGGCGTAGTTTAGCCAAAAGTACGTTGATGATAAATATTTTGTCAGTTCCACCTGGGGCATCGAGAAAGAATAGATCTCTTTTATCACATTCAATGCTCAAAATAATCATGTTATAAACATCTAGTTGGTCTTCCATCAGTTTATATTCGTTATCCGCTATATATATGGGCATCCACTAAAAATAACGTTTAAGCTATAATATCCATCAGATTAATAAATAAAAATCTATCACTTCTTTAGATATATAAATTGATATTAACTTTAGATAAATTCTTTTCAGCTATAGTTGTTAGCAAGTAGTATAAAGTGTCTGTTTTTAAGACCATATCATTGTTAATATTTACCAAACTTAAATTTTGGCACAAGCCCACAATAATAGAGCAAGTAATGGTATAAAAAACAAGCTTACTAACCATTATTCGATGACTGGTTACCTTTATGTCAGTATCAGTAATTCTCTGTGTGTAGAAAGAATGAAAGTAACTCTGAAGAATACTATTAAAGCCGCCAATATTTCATTAACAAACAAGAAATGTGTTTAATTATTTTCTTTTTTACTCTTTATGATAATTATTCCTATCGTATCCATAATTTGAAAAAGAAATAGATAGTTTAAGGTAAGAGTAGAGATTGGTTTTAAAAACCAACATTTTTTTTATTGAGGTGTGTGGACTCGTTAATACACACACGCGTTTGTGTACATGCCTGAAAGTAAGGTTTTAATATTTATCCCACAATCAGCAAGAAAATTATTTCTTCTAATTGATTTGTCGTCAGTAAAGAAAATGTATGGAAAATGAAATGATTAACTATACATATGAAGCATAATGCTTATTCACACACACACACACACACACACACACACACACACACACACACACACACACACACACACACACACACACACACACACACACACACACACACACACACGAAGTTGAATAATAAAATATTCCTAAAGAAAAATTTACTTTTATAGTTGAGAGTACACGTGTTTAAGCTAGTTGTTTTTTTTTTACATGGGGAGGTAGTAAATGTATTATTATTGGTGTCTGTCAATACATCAAGGATAAGGATTCTGTTATTTTTAAGTTCATATGTCAACTTAAGAATGGAGTTTTTTGGAAAAATTTTTTTGTAGTTCATGTATTTCGTCTATGTTTTTAACTAAGATGATAATATCTTCTACATATATTAGATAGATGGAAGGTTTTAGTGGTATTAAATATCTTATTTTCAAGGTTAGCCATGTACAAGTTGCTAAATGTTGGTCCTAGAACCGAACCCATGGATACACCATCACACTGTACGTAGATATTATTTTGATTGTCATAGAAGGAGCCTCAGTAGGACAGATGGTTTGTTGTAAATATTCTTTATAATTATATCAATCGTTTCTCCAACTGGGACGTTGGTAAATAAACTTTCAAAAATCAAGTCTGGCTATGGTTTCATTATTAGATGATGGGTTTTAGGTTTATGTATTTTTATGTGGATCAGTAGATCCTGGTTTGTAGTCGCCAATTATTTTGGGGAAGTTTTAAATTGCCTTGTTCTGCGTTGTTGGCTGTGATTAGTTTGTTGATTTTCAGTTTCAGTTGGTTAATAGGATTTTTGTTGACTTTTTAAAATTTGGTGTGATCGTCTAGTATTTGTTGTAATTTTGAACTGTAATCAGATTTATTTAATGCAACGAAGTTATTGGTTTTATCTGCTTCTTTATATGAGTAGCTCCTTCGCAGCGATTTTTAATTGTTTTGTTAGGAGCTTGGATGAGTTTTTCTTTTGTCATGTCTGTCTTTTATTGTTTCAACTTCGAGTAGGTTCCTTACGCATATATATATATATATATATATATATATATATATATATTGAATATTTTCTTTTTCATCATATTATTTAATTGGTTGTGGTGGGGTGGAATAACTCAAGTGAAGTAATCAGTGGATAATGTTAAGAAAAGTTGAAAACTTACCTATGTTGGGGTTCAAATGTAGTCGGAGCTTAAATACAGGTGCAATTATTTCTAATTTCAGCCACTCATACCCCTACCGCTAGAATTTGCCATAAATCTGTATAATTTTGATCTTGTGAGTAGATTGAAACTTCGACATTCCTTTACCGGGCATGCGGTTAAGGAGGAAGACGACAACTTGAATAAAACAGTTGATTAAATGAAACTGATAAAAACACAGTGGAGAAGAATGAATCGAATAAAACCTAAAAATAACAACTAATAATTTAAATAAGATAACCTCAACTATGATTGTGTTAGGTCCGTCGTCAGTAAGCAAGTATATGCAACCTTATTATAATTAACATTAGATAAAGTAGCAACAGTAGTTCAATTACTGTGATCCGACTGAGGCCTAAGAGTGTACTTGTCAAAATATTATCATTAAATTGCATCACTCAGTCAGTTAAGTGCCATACGTGATACACGCTTTGGCGATCATGTATCTTTTGATGCATGACTGACGAGGCAGATTTTTTCCCGGAGTAGATTGCCATTTCTTTCTACGTTAGACTGGTAACCAAGGCTAAAGAACTATTCTTCCCCCTCCAGCTATTCAGCCTATAGCTGGATTCATACCTTTCCTAGGGGTATTTGTACGTAAGTGACTCTAACGAAACCTACTGAAATTAGAACCCGGCTGTTCGAGTTCTCACTCGGAGCCGATATCCATTACACCACAACCAATAGTGATTGCGTCACTATTTTAGTCAATTAGGCTTATTCCATTTAGTCAACTGTTCAAGTTGTTGTCTATCGTGGGCCCGATAAACAGTAGCCAAGACGAAATTTAATAAATCCCACCTCTGACAACACGAGTTACGTAAACAGTACCAAATTTATATTTTTTGCTAGGAATTTTTTTTTTTTTTTTCTACCAGGCAAGCTTATTTTGTTTCCAGGTTTATACTTCATTCCGTTTTGCAACGAGATGCACTTAGATAACATTCAATCTCTTAAGACGCTTACACATAAGCCTCCACACACGCCCACAAAAAACAAATGCACTCACATGCACGCATTTAACGACAGTCTTATAAATAAATAAGAGATTTCTTTATCATTGTAATTTCTAACCCAGTCGGCGAGCACGTTTTCTTTATTAAGTTTTCTCGAGTCCACAGGTCGGTATACATAATACACATTGCTTAAAATAATAATAAAAAAAGAATACGGGGTGTTTATTTCAAATACGGTTATCCACTAAAAATAACGTTTGAAGTAATAAAAATATCGGAATAAAAAAATGTATTAACTCTTTAGAAAAAACTTTGTTGACGTTTCAGATACGAAATAGAAAAGATATGGGTTTTCGATGAAATCTGAACCATGGAGTGTGCATTCGTTAAAAGTGGGGGGAAGAACCTTGCTGGTTTGTGACGTTCTCTGTGACCAAACTGTCTAAAGTCAGATCAAATGGTGGTTTCTCCTACAAAACTGGCCTCATGTTCGAAATCTGCTGGACAGCTCATTTTCTCGAGCGTCCAGGCAGATGGACGTAATACACATTGTTTAAAATAAAAATAAAAACGGAGTGTCTACTTCAAATACAGGTATCCATTAGAATAACGTGTGAAGTAATAAAAATAATTCCTCATTGTGTATGCCATATGTTTTTTTACTTTAAGTATGCGTAATTTGTTTTGTCAGTTACGTCTGAAGGGTGTTTATAAGTACATGAATAAATAATTCCAAATGAAAATCTAAAATAATACTTCAATGCTGTATCTCTTTGAATAGGCAAATAAAACTGACCAATTAAAAGAAAATAAATGAGAGAGAGAGAGAGAGAGAGAGAGAGAGAGAGAGAGAGAGAGAGAGAGAGAGAACGGGTAGAAAGTAGTTGAGGGTATTTAATCGTCTTCCTCCCATTACGATAAGTCGTACCACGTGATTAAGATTTGTGGACGGAAGTCATGAACTGAGAATGTGTAACGATTTACGTGTTGCAACGCGTTGCATCAGAAAGAATTTGAAATGTCAATTCTTCTTCGTCTTCCTACTATATGCCGTGTCCCTTCAGAACATTGACGATCATGGCTCTCTACAATTTCTTGTCCTTTGTAGCTCTTAATAAAGTTTCTTTTTGTTATATCTCCTAAGCCCAGTTCTGCCATCCATTTACTCAAGCTCGCTAGGTAGGTTATGCTTAGTTTTCCTCTGTGAATCTTGCCTTCAATCTGTCTTGTGAGTATCAAATTTCCCAAGCCCTCTTTCCTCATTATTTGCTCTAGAAATTTCAACCGTCTCTTTCTGATTCAAAGTATAAGTTCTTTTTGTTTCCATTTTCTCTAAAATTTCGACTTCGTCGTTGCTCACATGTTCGGTCCATGATATTCTCAGCATCCTTCTGTAGAATCATATTTCTGTTGCTTCAAGCCTCTCCTTAATCTGTAAGGAGATTACCCATCATTCACTGCCATATAGGAGGACTGATATTACATAACAGTTCAGTAATCTTTGCTTTGTTTCTAACGAATTTTCCTGAAATTCCTGAAGTATTTAAATTTTTGTAAAAAGAAAAATTTTTGTATCTCCAGTTTGTAATTTGCATGTTGGGCTGTTCCTTTTGCAAGCAACAATTCATTCTGTCTTGAGGCTTGGTCCTTTCTTCTCACTTTCCTTAACTACCTTCTGTAGGAGTTATTTTAGATTCCTTTTTGTGTTTGCTATCAACATTATTAACTGCGTATCTTATATTGCTGAGATTGTGGATCGCCAATAATGAATCCCAGTGAGAATTCTAATCCATTCAAATTCACTTCTTAGAATTAACTGTATATGTTTTATACTCCTTCCTATTTTTGTATATTTACTGAACTCATTTTCTATTCTCTTGCAGACGGTTTGTTGCCCGTATAGGTTCTGAATTATTTTAATTTCTTTCCTAAATATTTCAAGGCTACCTAGCAATTCCAACAGTTCTTTGTGGCGTATTTTGTCAAACGCTTTTGCATAATCCATAAAACACAGGTACTTCTGTATTTGCATTGCTTCATCTGATATTCTGGGCATAAATATCGCATTCTTTGTTCCAGTGTCTTTGACGAACCCGCACTGTTCTTGTCCTATTTCCTGTCTGATTCTGTTGCGCGCTCTATTCATCAGAATTCGGATGATAACTTTTGTTATATGGCTCACTAAGCTGATTGTCCGATGGAGTTTACAGTCGTTTGGACCTGGTTTCTTCGGCAGTGCTATGAAAATAGATCTACTTAGGTCTTCTGGTATATCACCACTGTTATATATTTCATTTACTGTGTCTGTTATCTTGCCAATTCCGAAATCATCTAAGGTTGCCAGTATCTCTCATACAGTTCCACTTGGTCTTGCTGCTTTCTTTCTGTTCAATTTTGCTAGTGCTGATTCCATTTAAGATTTTAATATTTCTAATCCTTTAAAATTACTATGTATTATCAGTTGCTCGCTTTCGTCGTGGAAGATTGCTTCAATGCATTCGTTCTATCTCTGACGTATTTTGCTGCTGTTGCTAAAACTTCACTTAATATGCCCACTTCGAGTTTCCATTCTCAGTTTGTTTATTTTATTTGCTGTTAACACTGTCCATATATTTCTCCTTCGCATTCGGATCATACAGGAGTCTTCTGACGTATTGGAATTTGGATGCTACCGTGGGCCTCTTCAATTTCCGTAGTTTCACTTATCACTTATCACCCACACAGCCAACAGCCAGCTCTTGGGTATGTTTTGCAGTGTAAAACTGCATTCCTGAATCACTTATTTATGTAGTCGACTTGTTTTTTGTTTCTACTCAAGGGCTTCTTCATGTCCATATACGTCTTGGTGGTAAAAGACCTGGTGCATATAGTATCTCTCTCTCTCTCTCTCTCTCTCTCTCTCTCTCTCTCTCAATACATATATAAATATGGGCACGTGGCCGAGGGGTTAGAACGTTCGCATTCTGACTCGGGTTCGAATCTCACCATGGTCGATTTGTCAGAAAGGAGACTTCCTGACTGGAGGTATCGATCTCAGCATGTAGCTCCTTTGGAAAGTGACTCAAGCGTTGTGAGTGAAATTGGGTAGACGGAACCCCCTGTCGATAGCTGTGCTAGCATGAAGTCACAAGCCATCGTGGCTGAGGGCTTCAGCTTGCTGGCCTTGTTCAAATTGTTGATCACGCTAGATAACACGCTCTTTCCCAGAAACTGATATATATATATATATATATATATGTGTGTGTGTGTGTGTGTGTGTGTGTAATCAGTCTATCAGTATGAACAAATTTCGGTGTTAAATGAAACTTCTAGTATTTCTAATTTCTTTACATTGATACTACTCTCTTGATTAGATGAGCACTACAACAAAGTGCAATTATTTAAAATCTCTTGTAAAAAGAAAATACCATGGATCTTGTTAATTTTATTGTCTCTACCTTTTTGATCGTATACAGGCCCCTAATTATTATTATTATTATTAGTAGTAGTAGTATTGTTGTCAGATCCTCTCCGACTCCTAGATGTCTCGATGATGTTCGTATCTCAACTCCTATCACGTAAGCTTAGAGACACAACACTTTCCTCGGCACATGAGCTGTTCCAGGCAGTGCTGCCAACTACGCACTCTCAATGAGGCAGAAAGATTCCTGGAAATAGTCCCGAGTGTGGCAACCATAAAAGAGAAAAAAATCTGCAGCTTGGCACTTTTCTGATTTGGTCTGCCAGATTTTGGTATCACTTATGTTTTTGTTTCTGCTCTGTCTTAACACTGTTCTTATCCCAAGGTACTCCAACGTCTACCAGGATGCAATCATGGCTGCTTTTGCGCACAAGTGTGTTATCAGGGTGATTGCTCTCCAAGTGCTTGTCAGTCGAGATGGTCGTATCTCACAAGACCTTCATTTACTCATCCTCAGCTACTGACAATGGGGAATTATTATTATTAATAATATTATTTATAATACCTATCATATTTTCAAAATGTACTATCAATATGTCACCATTGCCTTTACACTTCCCTTTACACATTGATTACTTCCATTTATTCCCAAGCTAGGATTTAAATGTTGAGGTAATTACCACTTTCAGAAAAATGCAGAAAATGGTTTCATTTGAATAACTAAACAATTCTAAAAGTTGTCAGCAAAACAATCGCTTATTTATAAAGAATAGCATAAAATAGCAGACTGAAAATGAATAACAATTATTTTTTTTAAATTTAAATTTTAAAGTTAATTGTACAAAATAGCTATTTCCATTAACTCATAAGTCGGGCAGGATATAAAACATATACTGGTAGATGCAAATGTTAAAACCATATTTCTTTGATGTCAGTTTCACACACACACACACACACACACACGTATATTTAATTTTCAGGGTTTCGAGCAGACACATACGAACTTTTAGCTTTATATATTAGAAGAATGACATGTGTGAGTGTGCACACACACATATATATATTTATAAAATATCATTTTTGGAACCTCTTAGCTTGAAGAATGTTCGAGTTATATTTTTGACCTTGCTCATAAGTTATTCCGAGTCTCTGTTATATTCGGGTACTTTCCGCAAAGGAACTTGAAACGCTTGGATTTAAATAAATCATCCATTCTCAGTGATACTTCAGTTGTCTACTTAAAAAACAAAAACAAAGAGAGAATAAAAGAAAAAGAAAAAGAAAAATGCCTTTTGATGGCGACGAACACATATAGAACACACACACACAAACACACACACACACACACACACACACACACACATATATATATATATATATATATATTATAAATTAATTGATTTAAAATATGGTTATTTTCGCTACACAGTTCCAACCATGTTTCAAAAATAACACCGGATTTTATATCTTACTGTTCTTTCTTTTTATTTATATATATATATATATATATATATTAAAACCCAGTATAGTTAAACGCACAACGAACTTCCAAATTTGAACAATTAATGTCTTAATGATTAACAACTTTCTGAACAATGTCACCTTCTGTAAAGATTTGTCCAATTAGAATCACTACATGATTTCTTTGAAGGGCGTTTTAAGATCTACTGAATACTGCGTCGTAAAAGGATGTAAAAGTTTCTATGAAATCTAGCACAAAAAATGGCCTACATCATGGGCTAGACAGTTGCACATTTATCACCTGCTTTTTGGTCGATGATGACCCCATGAAAAACCTTTCAATATGAATGACGATTTTCAAAGAAAATGAATTCTCTTGGACCTGTAAGATGGCCATAACAAACTTACCATATTGGATTGCCTTGACATCTTGAAATTTTGTTCCTTTCAAGTGGAATTTGAATTTTGAAGAGGGAAAAGTCGTAAGACGCCTGATCTTGGCAATATGGTGGTTGTCGGACTTGGGGAATATTGCAAAACTGCTGCACAAATCATGGTTACTGATGGAACCACTGTGGTGCGATGAGACGACCACACTCTATACACTTTCCTTCCAAGCACTGCTATAAACAAAGGAAGTGAATGAGAACGTTATAATTTGGTGTATATGCAAGACAGAATTTAAGATCAAGCTTTACTCTGCGTACTTTAACTCCGTCACCATAGCAACAGTTCCGATACATTTTGATCAAACCTTGTGTATATATATATATATATATATATAGAGCGAGAGCAAAAGAATTTACAATGGCATAAAACATCTAAGATCGCTAAAAAAATTTAATGTTAAAAAGTGAACGCTAAAAAATTAATGAGATAATTTTGTAAATAATTTGTATATAATTTGTAAATAAATTTTGTAAATAATTTTAAAAGATTCTAATTAATGTTATCTTCTCTACAGCGACTTCATCGTGTCTTTGTTTATTTTCCAAGTGTTTTATCAAATAAATATCAAAGTTAATATTTTTGTTTAAACTAACTTTAATATATTTATAGGTGTAGGGACGTGGCCGAGTGGTTGGATTTTTCAGGAAGGTGACTTCTTGATATTATCGGCCTGGAGGAGGCGAGGCCAACACCTTTTGAAAGTGCCTGAAAACTATACCACCTCTTGACTCAAGCCTTGTGAGTGAAATTGGATAGATAGAACTATTTAGGAGCCGTCGGTGGTTCTGCTAGCACGAAGTCACAAGTCATCGTGACCGAGGGTTTGAACGTACTGGCTTTGTTCAGACTGTTAATCATGCCAGATATTGCGTTTTCTCCTAGAAACTGTGACGAAGTTCCGCTCAGCATAGTTGCTGTATAAACCGCAGGTGGGCTCTGTGGGTGATGAGCAAGCACAAATGTGCCTGAGCAGGCGTCTGCAACAGGGATTGGCTAGCCGGCCTAGTACAGGCATACTCGGATACGAGCAGCCAGCCATTAGAATATATATAAGTGGACAATGAGATTAATACAGCTCAGTGTTGACCTCGGTGTTCACTTTTATATTTACATACACTCTATACCTGATATTGAGCACTTTTATCCATAAATATAGTTTACCATAAAAATATATATATATATATATATATATATATATATATATATATATATATATATATATATAGTCAAACCTAGAGAACCAGACAAACCTACCAAGGTTTCACCTAAGCGGATCGTCAGGGAAAGTTAGTTGATTACTCGTATCGGGTTTTTTTTTTTGGGCTTTGAACCTGTATGCTGTACGATTATTTTCGACAGACGTTCATGTTCATAGCTCTTTTCTTTTTAAAACTTTTTTTCCTTCGAGATTGATTTGGCCATTAGCAAACCGAAGTTTTTCCGAGACGAATGTAGTTTATATATATATATATATATATATATATATATATATATATATATATATAACAATATTCAAAGTCTGATAAATTTATATAAATCTCCACGTGTATAGACTTTGCAATTTTTTGCTTAGGGAAGATAGCTCTAAAATATGTATTTTCAAAAAAAATATTAGTAATGTTATATTGCATTGGAGACAGGAGGCGACAGTCTCTTTGACTGAAATTTTCGGATGAAAGGAGCGATTGCATGAAAGAGCAGAATACAACAGTAATAATTGGAAAATAGATTTTAAAGTCTCAAATGTGCAAAAGCAAAATCGTTTACAATTCTGAGGACTTGTTGCGGGTTTGCCATTTTATGTTACGAATATTATCGATTGTCGAAGGAATATCATTTCGTGATAGGATTGTGGTCGTATGTGAGGGTTTTTTCTAACAGGATATACGAATGAAATTACAAACAATATTGTACATAGAACAATGCAACAACATTTTGACAAAGTTTAAGATAGGACCAGGCAAAAAAAAAAAAAAAGTACAAAACAAAAACGGTATGTCAAAAAGACTTTTTTTTCTCTGGTCATCGCTATTATCATATACTACATTGGTAATTTGTATTCTTTTAAAAAGCTATATTTATAATTTTTATTAAAACTATAACATTGTAAATGAATTCATATATTTTCTCAAAACTTGTTAGTGAATTATTCTTCTGTGTGCAAATGAAAGAAACGTCCGGAAAATGCATTTTTAAAAAAATGATAATTATAGTTTTACTAATCGTTTTGTGTTTCCTTAAAATGTCTTCTTGTTTTATAGTTTCCAGATATTTGTTTTAATTTTAGGAATAAAAAATGTATCTTCATAGATATTTCTTTATGATATGGTGAATAATAAATATTTCATCATAATTTTTTTCCATATTTTTCATAATCTTGCAAATATAAAATTATTTTTATCGTTAACTGCAAGATATTTTGTAATCTTACAAATAATTAATTTATTGTTATAGTACACAAATTAAATTATATACTCTAAAAATCTTGTTACTGTTCTGACATCTTTTTGTAATCGTGTAAATTAAACAAATGTATAAATAAATACTGTTTAACATTTTTGTTGTTAAATCTTGAGAAAAAAATTCATTAATTCAGCTTCATATATTTTGGTTTTACTGAAATTCTAAAAATAGCATTTTAGAACAATAAAAACTACCGATGGAGTGAACACAGCGTCTGGACCTAAGTTAAACTTTGCAAAGATTTTGTTACCTTCTTAATAAAACTAAATAGGAAGGATATAAAAAGAGGGAATGGGAAGTATGTATATTATGATGTTCTTATTTGTACGGTGTGTGTAAAGTCTTGTTGGAGATGTTGATAAATTTACTTTCTTGTTAGTTTGGTCGTTATTAGCTCAGGGTATTTGTATACTATGTTGTGTACAATGCGACACAGAGTTGGCTGGGGACTAAGAAAAAACCCCTGAAAGGGGATACATCTTACCCCAGGGCATATATATATATATATATATATATATATATATATATATATATATATATATATATATATATATATATATATATATTTTTTTATACTGTTTTTTTTTTTTTTTTTTTTAGAAATGTCATCAAGCAGGTGCTAGAAGTAATGCCACAAGCTAAAAAAATGTCAGTTTCGTAAATGCCGTTATTTTGGTAGTACAGATAAAAAAAAAAGACGTAATTAAATATGTACAGAAAGCGAAAATACCACAGAAGTAGAATTTGAAGAAAATAATAGTGGCAGAGTCACGGATAGAAAGAATGAGTAAACAAAGGAATCTGAAAGTTTTTTTTAAGCTTATAATGTCGCCCGGTGTTTATGTAATAAATTCAACTTCAACCATTAAGAGAGAAATAAAGCTAGTAATAATGGCAGTAAAATTATAAAGAAAGAATAATTTATGGAAATGCAGAATAAATACTCTAAATATTTTACCGACTCTCAGTTTAGCAATATTTTCTTGTTTCTTTATCACCTTCTTCTGTCATGGAGTTTCTTTCGCTGGTCTCAAATCCTTTTTTTTTTTTTAATTTATTATATAATTCTGTTCCTGTTCCGGGTTGTGTCGGTGGGATAATGAATAGCAGCTCGGGATTAGAAATCGTGAAGCCGAGTTCGAATTCTTGTTGAGTTTGTTGAATTCACTTACGGACAAATATCCTGGGGTATGAATCCGCATTTACTCTCCCTAGCTATAGGTTAAATAGTAGTAGTTGTATCTAGAAAATATTGTTATAACCAAAAAACAAAAACAAAAATGAAATTTAGTCTTACAACCGACAAATATGTTTCAGCTTTAAATAACCGACAAACGGGTGATAATCCGTAAAAACACAAATCAATCAAATTTCTTTTTCATGACATAAGTGCTTAAAAAATTTACCAAAATAGAAACGTTAATGGCGGAGCAAAATGTCGATACACTAGCTGTTCAGCTTAGTCCAGTTTATAATATTAAACAAAATGATCATATGTTAACTTTGAAAGTAATTCTTTTTATAGACATTCTAAATTGCCAGCATCAAGAAGAAAAGGAATCATTTTTACTGAAGTAAAATTTTAACGTTATCGAATAAAATATTTTAGAAATTAGATGATTTCTAAAATATTTTAGAAAACATCGTTATAATAATAATTCAAGAATTTCAATGATTTTCCACAATTATATAATGGTTTCAGACTAGTTGAGTGAGACTGGGTAAAGGAATCTCTTTGGAAGCCGTCGACGTCAATAAAGAAGTTTGGTGATGAGAATAGTACAAATCCTAAACGAGACCGTGCACCAAAACTAAAGATTACATGGTATGATGTAAATAATGGAATATTTTAGCTAAGACATAGACTATATAAATGCTCAAACAGTAAGAATATAGCAACTCTCGGTATGCAAGATAAATGACTGCTGTTGGACTGATAAAATACGGAAACAAACTTCATAACATAAATAAAATCTGATGGAAATGGGAACACTGGCAATGATAATCAAAACAAAAATTGGTTTGAATTTCGTGAAACGAAAGACTTTATACAAACTTAGGAATGTTTACATTTAAAAAAATGCAGTATAATAACTGCTGTCAATGAATAAAGACTTTTTCTTTTAGCATTCTTCACAAATTCCCCCAACAAATTTCACTCAGAGGATTCCGGCCAAAGAGGAGTGATATACATGGAATGGCGTATTCCAAAGGTAAACTGTGGTGCTTTTTTCTTGTGAACCCAAACTGTTTCTGGACTGTGGGTCCCAGGTCCTGGCGTTTTCTCATTTCGGCTGTCACAAAACTTATTTCGAAAATATATGCTGTAAACTGGCGCTTTTGGGGAGTACGTATTTGGAGGTATGACGTTGTAAACAGCGGGACCAGGACTCTCGGGATCCGGCATCCAGGAATTTCTGGATAGCATCGAATAAGCTGGGGCTCTTCTTTTTGTGCTTTGTTTCGTTTCACACAGCATTGTTGGTAGATCGTACTTAGGTGCTGGTGTGAAGTCAACTGAGCGAGATCTTCTCGGTAGAGAAATGCTGTATTGTGGTGCGCTGTTATAAACCTGTGATTTACTTTTTTCCAAGTTATAGATTAATGGCGACGGCGTACAGTCGACTCTACGTTGTTTTATTCTGCTCTTTAGCGAGTATTTAGGACTACCTTCCATTCCGTCACGGTAAACCGGCGTCTGTGACAATTTCGGGCCGGGGTTATTATCTGGGGTTTTCTCATGCCGAGCGCCGAACAAGTAACTAGGCGCTTTTGTGTACACACTATATATGTCATGTTCTCTACTGCCTACAAGTGTTGCTAGCTTATATTTCGGACCGGGACTAGTATAAGCTGCACACACAGGGGCTCTGGGTATGGTCATTTTTTTCTCCGAATTGGAATATCGACTTGTTTTTTTATCAACAGGGAGCGTTCTTAGTTTCCGTAGATATTATGGCTGCTTGGTACGCTGGTTTCTTTTTTTTAATAATCTATTATGACATCACGGAATTAAAAGACGTCATCCATACAAGCATATGAAGCCATTAAAAAAAAAATAACAATAAAAAAAACTGAAAAAAAAAAACAAAAAAAAAAAAACAGAAGGAAGTCTTGCAAGGCAACCGTCTTTCTTATCAGGATCTGATCCGATACTTTGAGCATCAGCTCAAGATGAAGATTAGAACTGATATAAAACGCAGACTTTAGCGAAAGGTGGGTGCCTGGTGCGAGTTTGGTTCGTGTGAACGGAGCTAGCCTTGATTTTCTCTTGTAGGTCTACTTAATTAACATCGGGATGGTTTCCTGCGTAGCCCTTCCCTGGTCAGTCTAGACAAGCTTTGTGTACCTAGTTAATGTGAGTAAGTGTTGTTCCCGGCCTGCTCTCGGCTACATCTTTGGTTATGATGCAAGTTGAGATCCCCAACGTCCCCAGTTTGTTTTTAGGCCTCCTTTCATCTCGGCTGGGTCAGCTTTATTTATCCCTCATGTCCGTATATATTTTTTCTTTCCCTCTCCCTTAGTGAGAGAGCCTCTTGATTCTGTCGTAGGGCAGAATACAGCACTCTCTTTTTTGAGGGCTGGATAGGTCCAACTAACATCAGTTATCTTTAATTTGTTTGTTTTGATATTTTAGTTTGGTTTTGGGTTCATCCCCTCCCCTCTCATTTTATATCATGTACAAATTTTTATCAATAGCATTTTATAATCATGAAATGAAATTTTTTATGTCATAGGGTGCGTTTTTTAGGTACACCCCGAGAGTATGCGGTATTATGGTATATGGAGGATTGATTGGCGATGGATGAGTTTTTGTGG
Organism: Acanthosepion pharaonis; assembly: GCA_903632075.3. Classification (NCBI taxonomy): domain Eukaryota; kingdom Metazoa; phylum Mollusca; class Cephalopoda; order Sepiida; family Sepiidae; genus Acanthosepion; species Acanthosepion pharaonis. The sequence continues at coordinate 480,191 of CAHIKZ030002711.1, read as the reverse complement.
CGAATATCACAATTGTAACGAATGAATGGGTCGTGAATCGGATTAGCTAGGTATAGGATAGTAAGTGACGACCAGCCTCAACCCCATTCCCCCTTTTTGCCATTGTGCCACAATTGTGTATATTAAGTAATAAGTCTTAATAAAAAAAACTGTCCATTAAACGGGGCTGATTCCTGGCGGACCCTATCTCTGGTTAAGCTATCCTTCTTGTTCTCCCAATTAATGTGAGTGTCGCTCCCGCTGTTATGAATCTTTTCAAGATTTCCTACATCGCCGTGTTTTATTTTATCCCTGTCTTTTAAAAAAATCTTTATTGAATCAGACTTTTACATTTTCCCAGCCCCATTATTTTGCCTCTAGCGATTGATCTTGATTCTGTAGCGGCATAATACAGCGGACGGTAACTTACTAGCACATTTTTAAGTTCTTTTAAATTGTTTAGCTGATTTTTTTTATTTGGTTTAATGGGTATTTCTCCTTCCTTTCATATATTTTTGTAAAAAAAAAAATAAATAAATAAAAAGAATAATTGTATATATATCATAGGTGTAGTAATATGTCTCCCGTGAAAAGTGTATTTTGGTGCATGTTCAAATAGAATTGTGAAGGATGAATTCTTATGGTGCTTGTGTCAATTGTTAGGATGGATAGGTCGTGAACTGAACTAGCAAGGACGAGGATAGTTACTGATAACCAACCTCTTACACTGTTCCTTCTGCCTTGTATGAAAAGCATTGTACTTTGCTAAATAAACATTAAATTTTCGTTTAAAACTCGTATTTTAAAATGTTTGACAAATATATTTTGCTGAAATAAGCCCCAGAGGGCCTTCGCCCCAGGCATTACTTTTCCCTCGAGAGTTGGGGACTGGGTTTATTGCCCGGCGTCTGAGGCGTCCCCTAAAGTGGAAGTGCCGAGAGGGCTTGGAAATTTTTTCATGGTACGGCCGTTTAACCCACTTTAAACTACGACCTTGTGTCACATCCTGTTCAGACGTGGGCACGCTGGTAGTTGCCTATATTTTGCTGAAATTTTTCATAAAAATGTTACACATATTTGCGACCTTGTGCATCACCTTGATTCTCACATGCATGCTCAAGCTCTAAAGCCCACAGAAAAACTTCTTCCGGATATACCAGAGCTACACTTCTAATTGCAACAGATGTCAGATTTCGTAATTGACCTGTGACAATCAATATGTTAAAGATTTCATTAGATTTTTCAATGTGACTTTTGAGATAATGAGTAACATTTCAAAGTTTTGTTCAGACAAGTTTTGTTCCTCTTTTTGTTGTGTGTCAGCTAACACATCACGGTAAAATCAAAACAGGAGCGTATGAGTGATAGCAGACTTCCAAAACCACTTCTCTTTGGCCAGCTTCTAACAAGCAGGTTAGTTGGAAGGCTACTCTTTCGTTACAAAGACAAACTCAAAGACAATCTGAAGCGATGCAGTATCTCCCTTTTCTTCCTTGGAAAACAAAGCGTCAGTGCGAAGGACCTGGCGCCTCTCCTGCTTCTTATCAATACAAAGGTTTGAGTGAGTCCGACTTGAACATTGGTATCAACTGCCTACAAATATTAAAGAAAGTTGGCAGTATTCTGTTCCTCCCAATGATAACCTTACCTGCCACTGTATCTTTGTCCACTCACGACAATTAATCCTGAACCACTCGAACGAAATGGGTCAGCCACATGTTCCATCTGTTTAAAAGTTTGCAAAACACTTGCAAGACTTAGGAGACACATGTGTGTCCATAAAAGTTGAGCAACTCTTTATTTTACTGAACCCTCATTTGTCGTCCGCGATGAGAAAGTCCTACACACACACACACACACACACACACACACACACACACACACACACACACAGTTAAAATAAAATTATTTAATGGATTTATTTTTATTTATATAAAGTTGGTTGGTTATGTTATATTTTCTAAATTTCGTTAAAGCGAATCGTATTTTTTGGGGTGGGGGAATTATTGTTGATAAGTGTTCGTTTTCTGTTGCTTAATTCTTTATAAAACAATGTGTCCGAATCGGAAACCAATTTCCCCATGGTTAATCATGTATTTTTTATAACACTTATTCTGTATATATGAGGATATTAGCTTTTATATTTAAGAAGACATGAATTGACAAATGACAAGTCAACATACGAGAGAGTGTGTTGCATATGTCGCCAAAGTAAGAATTTAATCTTGTTTCTTGATTGTTAGTGTTGGAGAACACAAGAAACAACAAAATTCATAAATGGGATTATTATTATATTTTTTTTTTACATAGAGTCGATTTTTGAGGTTATGAATTTCTAAGAATTAGATTAGACGTTTTGAATTTGTTGTAATAAATGAGTACTTTGTGTATATATATATATATATATATATATAATAAAATAGAGAATTAATATGAGTAAAAGTTTGTCACTTAACTGATTGATGTTACCTTCAGTATCCCGACTCCAGAGTTTCGTAGTCGGACCTGTCCGTCCACTCTTCAGTCGTATCATCAATTTACTGCTTATATTTTTCGACTTTTCTTTCATTTTTATACACTTATCATTAATGTAAGTTTTTTTTCCGTATTGTCTGTGCACGTGCGTGCATTGACTCTCGTTGCCCCCATCTGCGCGGATGTCCGTACGTGTAGGGTGTCGTGATCATTTGTCCTTTTCTTGGTTTTTTTTCGCTTTACACTCTTTTAGCTTTTTCTTTTTTTTTTCTTTTTCCTTTTTCTTTCGACAGTTGCCGTTTGTGGTCAGTTGTTACAATCTCTAGACATGCACCCGTTTTTAATTTTTGGGCGTTTTTATTTTTGTTTATTTTTCCAAGGAAGTTGCATTTCGTTTTTTTACATAACTAATTGATATTAATGCTTAAATGATAAATAGTATATATATATATATATATATATATATATATATATATATGATGAAATGGATTACTTAATATATTTTCTGTTTATACGTTATACTTAAATAAATTTCATCTATTACAATAACGTATAAACAGAATATATATATATATATATATATATATATATATATATATATATATATATATATATTCACTAGGCTATTATTTCGCTTTCTTATTTGGTATATATCTTCATTAGGCAATTATTTCGTTTTCTTATTTGTTTTGTAGGACGTTACATTTATAAATAAATTTATTATTGTTTGAATTTGTGTGCATATTTATGCATGCACGTATACATACTCACGTGCACATATATACATATAAACGTGCGTACAAGGGCACATGTATACTTATGTCTCTGCTTTGTTATTAATAAAGTAGCTCTTAAATGGTGAAGTGTGTGTGTGTGTGTGCATGTATGTTAGCGTTTGTGTTCATGTCCATTCCTTTGTGCATTTTTGATGTTGCGTAATCTGTACCTCTAGATCAATAGCTTCATGTATAATAATTTGTATTTTTCGCCAAACTCTATTTTCAAATCAGTTTGGCTTCGTTGGCGTGAAATATTTCTGTCACATTTTCTTTATATATTACCGTATCATTTCCAGTTCTGGAATCATTTCAGACAAGTCTGATGTTTAATAAATATTTGATTAGTTTATGTTATGCCTCCAGACTCTCACCGGGCAGGGAATGTTAAAAAAAAGAAAAAGAAAAGGAATAATTGATGAATTAAAAAAATAAGTTATTCCTCCCACCACAAACACACACCACTGTAGAAGATAAGAAAGAACAGAAAAAAATAAAAGTAGAGATTTGCGGAAAGTTATAAAAGAAGTCGAAGCGAATCAAGTAAAAAAGAAAGATAAAGAGAGCGAAAGATTTCTATGAGATGGTGAAATGTTTTTTGCTCGTCAATGATGTCTTTACAAAAAAAAAAAAAAATGTTCCGATGTTTCAGCATTTGACCATATTTTGGGAAGAAGGTAGACGTTTTCAGCATCTCGTAGAAGGAACAACAAAAGTGGAGGAAGACAAAAAAAAAAAAAAAAAAAGAAAAGAATTTCATACATAGTAACAGATTAACGCAGAAACAATATGAAGAAACAGAGATAGATAGTAAGACATATAGATATGCAATAAAATAAATTAAAAAAAAGATTGTGTGAAAAGTTATAAATTGCTTGATATGACTAGATTAATAGGGTTGTTTTGTTGGTTGATTTTGTTTAGCGGCATATCAAATTCTATGGGTTATTTAATGCCGAAATATACATATTTTGTACGTAATTTTATATTATCAACTACTGATATTTTGTCTATATTTCTGATAACTATTTATATTGTTCGGACCGCCGTCTCCATCCCCACTGTCATATTCACGATGTTTCGACCGTTGTACGCTCCAGCCTTTTTCAGGTGATATACAAAAACGTCGTGAATATGACAACAAAGATAAGGACAACAGTTAGAATAATGGAAATAGTGTATACAGATATTTTGTACATAATTTTATATTTTGACGGTAAAGTTATGTTTTTTTTTAGATATATAGTTTTTAGATCATAAAATGTACTGTTGGTATTTTTCCTATATAATGTATATTTAAATTTTTTTTAATGTTTTGCTTTGTTAATTTGTTATAAAAATCTATTGTTTCTCATTTTATTATAAAAATGTACTGTTGATTTTTGTTTGCCGGTGGGGGGCACTATTTGCCCATAGATGGGGCCATAACAGGTGTTACCACCCTGGGTCAGGGTAGACTTGGTAACAACAGCAATTAAGAGGTGGTTCCAAGCTCGACAAAACCTACAATTTCCAGACTAAAGACCTTGCTGCTGGATGTAATTCATCGTCATACCCAGGACGACAAGATTAATACATATCGAATAGATAGGAAAGGTTGAGACAGTTATGAACAGTATTAGATAGATACGAATGAAGATGATTCAATAGCAGAGATCGTCCTGGGTATGACGATAAACTACATCCACGTCCTGGGTAAGACGATAAATTACGTCCAACAGCAAGGCCTCTGATCAGGATGTTTTGAGGAGCGTGGAACCACCTCTTAATTGCTGGTGTTCCCAGGTCCACCCTGACCCAGGGTGGTAGCACCCGTTAGGGTCCCAGCTATGGGCAAATACTTAACACCCAAACTTGTGTAAAAATAGGTTTTAATGCCAGAAATACTTTGTAATAAAAAAATTATTACCAGCAATAATTTTTGAAGGAAAAATTATTATCAGCAATACTTAAAAAAAATACCAGCAATACAAACAGCTATACATTTTTTGAAACAAATATGACCAGCTATAGATTTCTCCAAGGAAAAATATTCCCAGAAATAGATTTTTGAAGAAAAACATATTACCAGCAATAAAATTTGAGGTTGATATGCCGTAAAACAAAAACCAAACGAAACCAAACCAATAGCAGAAAGTTAGAAATAGGTAGACCGAAGAGATAGAAACAAATTGCGATTGACTGATAGGCAGACAGTCAGGGTAACAGATTTATGCCTTGAGACATGGATTTTAGACAGAATAACGACTTGTGAGGATTGATGAAGCAAGGGAAGAGTTAAGAGGAGATAAGCTTGGATTTGGGGCATAAGAATGACAGAAGTGAAGAGAGTGAAAGAAGTAGAAAAGACCCTGCCTCATAGAGTAAAATGAATGCCATTTTGAGGTCTTCCAGGAGGCGGGTTTCCAGACGCACGTTGTTGATTGAAGCAATGTTTGGGGCGAAACAAGAACAAGCCATATTTCCTCGTCATTTTCGCGTTCCTATTTTTTCATGCGAGAATGGCTGTCGGGTCCCAACGGCCTCAGAGGAGGACAGGCCAGGTTTGAAAACAACAATAATTCAGAGAGAGAGAGAAAGAGAGAGAGAGAGAGAGAGAGTAAGAAAGAAATGAGAAATGGAGAAAGAGAGAGAGAGAGAATAAGAAAGAAATGAAAAATGGAGAGAGAGAGAGAGAGAGAGAGAATAAGAAAGACATGAGAAATGGAGAGAGAGAGAGAATGAGAAAGAAATGAGAAATGGAGAGAGAGAGAGAATGAGAAAGAAATGAGAAATGGAGAGAGAGAGAGTATAAGAAAGAAATGAGAAATGGAGAGAGAGGATAAGAAAGATATGGAGAGAAAAAGAGAGAGAATAAGAAATAAATAGTGAGAGAGGGAGAATAAGAGAGGAAGAGAGAGAATAACACAGAAAGAATAACAAAGAGATAGAGATAGAAATGTTGGGTCTTGGAAAACCTAGACACCCATGTCACGTGACTGTAACCGTTTTTCCTGTCGATCTTTCCTCACCTTTTTTCCGCGTCGTGTTATTATATTATTTCTTCTCTACCACCCCCTCTCGTACAATGACTCAGGAAATGATAATCATTGCTCCCTACTGATTGGCTAGTCCCCTCTAACCGTGTGCTCATTCTGCATCCGGGGCTCTCGCTTGGAGGTAAATTAGCCAGCCCCCATTACACACTAATATTCTCTGGTGTCAGTTTTCATTATCCTTTGTCGCGTTCAACTTTTACCGTGAGCTCATGAAAGATGATTCCCCGCCAAAAATTTAATAAAAAAAACTAAGAAAGAAGAAAAGCAATTATTTGCCGGCTCGCAGAAAACAATATAAAAAAAAAACATGTGTATTGATTTACTATTTTATATTTATACAATAGTAATTACATTACAAGAACACGGTTTATAGCTAAAAACGGGAGATAATTTTCCCTTTAAAAGAAATAAAACAATAGTTCAGGCTATCGGTTAATTTTTGCTGCTCTTGTTGCTATCGGAACGTTTTGGTTGATCTTTTCTACGGCCTTCTTCAATTGCACGGGCTGTATAAAAAGAAGCGGTTGAGGGCGCATCAGAAAATGATTTACGCAAAAATTCCTACATTTCGTACGTATTGTATACATAAAGAAAGTATGGAATGACCGAAACATTATGGAAAGCGGAACAGTGAGAACAATAGGCAGAACAACTTTTGTAATGTTAATCCTTCATATCGGGCATCACCTTTTTCATCGCAATAAAAGAAGTGGGGTCAGTATAATATCAACGTCAGCGTGGTCGCGAGGACTTGACAATTTTGACTTTGGCCAATATGTACGCGTATATGCTCCCCACATAAAAAATACCCTGTATCACATCCTGACTTAGTGATGGAGGTCAGGTAAATAAAATGTCAAAGGTACAGACAGTATAATTCTTAATTTTAATATTGCTTTGATTTTATTTTATTTTACTTTTTTAAATTAGTTATTGAAAGTTTTCTAAACTTCGTTTGCTATTTTGTAAACTGATTTGTTTTTTTACGGCTTATCAACTCCTTGCAGGTTATTTAAAGGTAGAAAATAGTTTTAGATTGTAAGAATGTCTTTGAAGATAATAATGATTTATTGATACAAGTCCTAATAATTAATCCATAGCTGGTGTGGGGGGGGGGAGAGAAGCGGATTCATGCCTTTCCTAAGGTTATTTGCGCGTAAGTGAATATAACGAACTCAACTGGAATTCGAACTTCGCTTTCTGATTTCCAATTCTAAGCCGTTATCCACTACGCCACCCGCACATCCAAGCTTACATCACTTAGTATTTCAAAGTGATCACCCATCTAGGTACTACTGACCTGGCTCGACGTTGCTTAACTTCGGTGATCGTACAGGAAGTGGTGTTTCAAGTTGATCTGGCCGTAAGCCTTCCTAATGATTTATTGATACAAGTCCTAATAATTAATCCATAGCTGGTGTGTGTGGGGGGAGAGAAGCGGATTCATGCCTTTCCTAAGGTTATTTGCGTGTAAGTGAATATAACGAACTCAACTGGAATTCGAACTTCGCTTTCTGATTTCCAATTCTAAGCCGTTATCCACTACGCCACCCGCACATCCAAGCTACATCACTTAGTATTTCAAAGTGATCACCCATCTAGGGTACTACTGACCTGGCTCGACGTTGCTTAACTTCGGTGATCGTACAGGAAGTGGTGTTTCAAGTTGATCTGGCCGTAAGCCTTCCTAATGATTTATTGATACAAGTCCTAATAATTAATCCATAGCTGGTGTGTGGGGGAGAGAAGCGGATTCATGCCTTTCCTAAGGTTATTTGCGTGTAAGTGAATATAACGAACTCAACTGGAATTCGAACTTCGCTTTCTGATTTCCAATTCTAAGCCGTTATCCACTACGCCACCCGCACATCCAAGCTTACATCACTTAGTATTTCAAAGTGATCACCCATCTAGGTACTACTGACCTGGCTCGACGTTGCTTAACTTCGGTGATCGTACAAGAAGTGGTGTTTCAAGTTGATTTGGCCGTAAGCCTTCCTATTTTGTACAATTAATTTAAAAAATAGATAATATTAAAAAAAAAACAATAAAGATTTAACATGAATTTTCTAAAATCCATGTTATAGAGTTAAAGAAACAGACACAAATGGCTGTCATTTGTTTTTTTCCAGTGATCTCTTCTGATGTCAGATTCTTTAATGAAATGTATATTGACTACAATCACGAATCAATTACTACTGAATAGAAAATTTGATCCTCACTAGGTGTCTTATACGTGTAGCCTTGGCACAATTCTAATCTGTGTTTTATACTGACGTGGCGTTTCTAGTCTTTGATGAATTTATGAGTGTTTAGTCAACCAATAAAAACTGGGCGATGGATGTTTGGTCCGGTTACACTTGAATAAACAATGTTTATAAAAAAAAATCCTCCTTTACAGACATTGTTTTAAAATGATGATTGTTCTATTATCTTTATTATTCTGTAAGTTTCTTTGGCGTCAGAAGCTAAAATAATGGCCTCAACAAGAACTGATTTCCCTGATACAAAAGACTCATCATTTCCGGAAACCCGACGAAAAAGACTTAGCAATGTCTTATTATTAGATGCTATCTATCTATCTATCTATCTATCTATCTATCTATCTATCTAATTCTGTCAAGTATCTATCTATCTATCTATCTATCTATCTATTCTATCTATCTATCTATTCTGTCAAGTATCTATCTATCTATCTATCTATCTATCTATCTATCTATCTATCTATCTATCTAATTCTGTCAAGTATCTATCTATCTATCTATCTATCTATCTATCTATCTATCTATCTAATTCTGTCAAGTATCTATCTATCTATCTATCTATCTATCTAATTCTGTCAAGTATCTATCTATCTATCTATCTATCTATCTATTCTGTCAATCTATCTATCTATCTATCTATTAATTCTGTCAAGTATCTATCTATCTATCTATCTATCTAATTCTGTCATCTATCTATCTATCTATCTATCTATCTAATTCTGTCAAGTATCTATCTATCTATCTATCTATCTATCTATCTATCTATCTATCTATCTAATTCTGTCAAGTATCTATCTATCTATCTATCTATCTATCTATCTAATTCTGTCAAGTATCTATCTATCTATCTATCTATCTATCTATCTATCTATCTATCTATCTATCTATCTAATTCTGTCAAGTATCTATCTATCTATCTATCTATCTATCTATCTATCTAATTCTTTCAAGTATCTATCTATATATTTTTTAATTGGATTTACCCCAAGCAAAGCAGTAAAGCCACTAAAACACAAGGGGTTACTAGGAGTGAAATATATAACAGTAGCACCGGACCATATGCAGCAACAGTATTCAAAGCATGGACGAATGGTAGACTTACAGATATGTAGGATAGACCCTGGAGAGAAAAATTATATAACAGGACACAATAAATGAACTTTATTAGCAGCTGATCTAGCAATGGATTCGATAATTTCGAATTTATGTCAGCAGAGAACGTTAGACCGAGAAGGCTTAAAATTAGGTCTCCAAAAGTCGCACGATATATATATATATATATATATATATATATGTATATATATATATATATGTGCGTGTGTGTGTGAGAAAAACATATTGTTTATATAACAGAAAAAGGTGGGGTATGACGCCAGCGATTCAACCTCGCTTCATTGGTGTTGTAAGCAACAGAGAAAACTCGAAAACGAAACGTGACACAAGATTTAATTCACTTATTATTAATTTCGTTTTTACGAAAGTCGAGTTTTCGAATTGCCAAAAACAGAAAGAAACAATAAAACCTCAAGATTCACCGCTAAATTATATTGATTCCTCAATTCTGTTGAGATGCAATTATGAATCTATAATTTAAAAAAAATCAAGAAAAAAACAAACAAATGAAGAAAGTTTCCTCACTTTTAAATGAAAAAAAAAGACAATTGATTCAAAATTCTCTTTGAGACAAAAATCGGATTCGCTAAAGCACCAATAAAGTTTTGATTAATGTGAAATGGACTGCAATAAATTCCTTCCAAAAGCCAAATACTCTCTTGCCTATATCTCAAGATTATCACAGATTTTTAAGTACATGAACATAATCCGTGTTTACGTAACGTCAAAAACTAAAGTATCCAAAAAAATAAAAATAAAAATAAATAAGTAAATAAAATAAAAAAAAAAATCATATTCCTAATTCTTCAATATATTGGATTGTAGGTTTACTATTCCACAACTACTACCACTGCTAACGTCATATTCCTACCATCTTTCTCACCATTCAGACCAAAGTGTAGAGAAATGTAGAACTGCTGAATATCGAGAACGACATACAGATTGTGTATCGAGTGTCATATGAAATACACAATGAAGAATGACAATTGAGACACTAGATTACGTACCATATAGTATGAGATTAGTAGGAGGCCACTTTTAACACAATCAATTACGAGTGAATTACAAACACAAATCAAATCCAACTAAGGTCGGACATTGACAATTAGGTTAGTACTGAGAATGAGTGATGAATGCAACAATTTATTGTACTGAAATATAAGAAATGACAACGTGAGAGATAGAATTCTATCTGAAAATGTTTGAATCACACTGAAACTAATATTAGTATCAAACAGATACAATTTATGGCGTAATATGAGAACCAATAAAAGATTTAATGGTTAGACATATAGCTAGTGTCATACTTACCTGACACATGCCGGGTGTAGGGTTTATCATCTCTCTGTTCCGTCTTTGTCTTCGAGCAGAGTGCGACTCAGTTGTGGCTTTGTCTGCGGACAGAGACGCAGCTAAGGAAAATAAATACTATGAGGGAACAGCTGCACGAGGCTGCACCTTTATATTGCACTAAAAAGGAGTGATCGGTAGCCATACCGATGCCAGCACAAACGAATGTTGCAGGGACTGGGTAATGTTTTGTCCTTGACCTGAGTGTACGCGCTCAGGTTCCCCATATTAAGCCCGACCTTGCGTCACATCTTGTCTCAGAGAGGAGATCGGGGTAAATCACCATGTAGCTACTGTCAACGACATATATAACTATTGTAACCTAGGGAAGGTTACAGAATAGAATAATCACACGAAGGTTGGTAATGAACGATAACACATATGATTCGCCAGCGGCGCGTAGAAGTAGTAGTCAACTGCTAGAAGTGAATCAAGTGAATTCCACAATGAATCTCCAACTGAAGGATATCTACCAACCGCCCCACGCGGTCAGATGTAGCACAAGGCAGAATTTAATGTGGAGTATCCGAGCCTGTAGGCTCAGCCAAAATTTCCCCGTAGACCCAGTATTAAACGGGGTCGGGTAACTGTTTCCCGAGACGAAACTCTGCCCTTCGACATATCCTCGTCTGGGGATCCTCTCTTCCCAGAGGCAGAGAGTTTAACCAGCACAGCTGGAGACGAATCCCCAACTGCAGACCAACATACAGTATTTACTACTGTATTTATGTGAATGGGGACATACTCATTATCGTCCGTAGGTATGTTACAACAATAAAAATTGGCAAACACAGATCCATATTAAAACTTTAGTTTCAGCCATCTTAGTATTTTCAGCAGAAACTGAAAACAGAAAAATAAAAACGCGAACAATTCGGATTACATATTTGACTTTAGCAATAGTATTTATTTGAACATAGATGTTTGGTATCTTTTTGTTCTTTGGTTTCTTTTACTTTTTAAAAAATATAGACTCATGACTGTGAACTGATGAAGCATGAACAGATTTTAGCGCGAAATCTACAGACTTATTGCTTCCTTCTTTTTTCGGCAATTCGAAACCTCGACTCTAAAGTCGAAATTAAGTTAAATCTTGTTGTGTCATGTTCCGAGTTTTCTCTGTTGTTAACAACGCCAATGAAACGAGGCTGAATCACTGACGTCATGAGTCACCTACAACTCATTGCTTTAACTCAAGACGATTAACAGCTTTTATGAATTAATTTACCGTCAGCATTAAACACCTCTTCAACATATTTCAAAGCCGTTTTCAACAACTGGCTTAACAAGCTTTGGCCACAAAACTTAAATCGTCCCCAGGTTAAAATTGACCTAGCATGATGCTTTCTATTATGAACGTTATTTTTTTTCTATTGATCGGTGAATCAAAGGTTATTATGCCAATGAGAAAATAGCTTACACTTTTGTCTATATAATGCAAAATAAAATAAAATAAATAAATAAAATAAAAAAAACTGAATTTCTTTTTCCGCCATGTTTGTGATTTCGAACGGAAAACAGTAGCCATTTTCACCTGCTGCTTAAAAAACGATTGAGTGCTGAATTCGAAATTAACATTACCCTCTTGAAGTATTTCGCATTAAAGGAGCAATTTATAAAGCAACCGGGTTTTCATCCATTGCTAATATATATTCGTCTAAGTGAATAGATTGAAACTGCAAAAATCGTGCCGATAAAGTGTTTAATTTTGTTGCTTTTCCTTTTTATGTGTATGCATAGGTATCCTGGCAAGATTGATGATACAGTATTCAGGCATTCGTGTACTTGTTATATGATTAGGGCATCAGTTTGGACGTCTTAAGCTGTGAGCTTTCAATTCACGACTTATGATAATGAGGCTCATAGCTACAGAATTATCTTGAAGGCAACCCAAAACAAAGCACAAGCAATCAGGACGCCACAAAAAAATGTGTGTCGATTGGTCATAAATTCAGTGTTAAAAGTGTTGAATCAGATATTAAATTTTAAAGATACCTGATTTTATATTTTATTTTTATCTAATCCTTTCGTAAAATGAACATTTTTTATAGATCTATTCTTTTACTGTAAATATTCTGTTTTGATTTTAAATGCACATTCCTTTTTTGTGCTTCTGCTTGCATTTATTTTTTGGAACGAGGCCTATAGTTTTTTCCCCAGCATATACGACATATATATATATATATATAAAAAATAGATAAACTAGATAAACTGTTATATTCCAGAACAATGTCAGGAAATTCAATGACAAAGTTGAAAATTTTTTCATGCCACAAGTTTTGTCTTTAGGAATTCACGGCCAGGAGGCGACATACCACTTATATTGTAGCCAACCACCCACATCTCTGTATTTCATCGGTAAAAAGACAGTTTTACTCGAACAACTTCTTCCCACGAACCATTACTAATAAATATATTAAAAATACACATGCGCGTGAAGGAGAGGACACGATGAACTTTTAATTCTGCGTAATCGACTCCAAAGACGATGTTTTTCCCGATTACTACAATCTTAACATGTTCAAGTCTAGGGTTAACTGATATCTCCCCCTCCTATTCATATAAACTGCCTCTTAATGTAATCCTCTACCACGAGTGGTTCCCTGACCTTGTACAGGATGAACCTTACTGTTAAAAAAAAAAAAAAAAAATACACATGCGCGTGAAGGAGAGGACACGATGAACTTTTAATCTTTAAAATCTTTTAAATTATTTCTTTTCTAATGTGTTTGGATATATAGTCTAGCCAATTTAATTTAGTTTCATTTTGATTATGTTTTTATCATTTTTGTTATTAAGTGTCTCACATTGTGATAATAGAAGATCTGCTAAGAAAGGTGAAATATTATAAGAACATGGACGCAAATTTACTGTGGATGATTTAGCGATTAAAGACATATAAAGGATTTAACAGCTAACGTAAAAAAAAAAAATTGAAAATAAAATTTTTGGATTTATTTTGAAAATTTATAACAGTAATGATTTTAGAAAAAGAGTATCTCATAGATTGAGGCTAAGAAGACAAATTTAGTCTTCTGTTTAGTCGTCAGTTTCAGCACAACTTGAGGCTGTTGATGTCCCTTGCATAGCGACGTCTACGTGATATATACAAAATCTACTAAACTGTAATGATAATTCATTTTTGTATTATTTTGAGATTAGTAGTTAATAATAAATCAGCAAACTTGAACGTTTAAAGTTGCACCTACCTCCCCCACAAAAAAAAACAAAACAAAAAAAAAAATAAAAAACGGTGCATCAAAAGGGCGGTTTTACCATTGACACCGCTATTTACTCCTCAGCAATTTTTATTCTTTTAAAAAGCGATGATTAGAATTGTAATAAAACCTAAATATATGATGAAAGTAAATTTTTAACTCTCCAGATTTTGTCCGTAAATTCCGTAACCGTTAAATGGAGGTTCATAATACCGAAGTATTAGTGTATATGGTTTTCCCAATGGTATCAGTGAGAAAGTGAACGCAACATACCACGTTGGAATTTACTCGATTTTTCGCACCGCTAACCATTACTCAACTCGGTCATCCTCAAGCATAGCCAAGGATAGTAAAAAAATATGAATATGAACAAATTTGACTAGGAAAAATGTTAAGGTTAAATGAGGAAAAAATCTTTTATCTAAGGTTTCACCTCGAAAATCGAATTTTCATATATAGTAGTTTCAAGGCTCAAAGATTTTATCCACTCCGTATATACTTTGAAGGGCTATAATGCGGTCTTTTTTCCAGATACAATCATTAATGCAGGTTAAACTTCAGGCAAAATTAATGTTCTTCAAGTAGCTAATTATTTTTGCTGGAAGATAAATTAATTCTCTCTTGATTTTTATATTTTCGTAAGATGAATCGTCTCACTTTAGCTTTCATTTCCGAAATGCTTTTTATCCCTGTAAGGCTTTATTTTTACGCTAATTAATAGTGAGTCACTGCACTTTTAACGATTAAGTTCTGAAATAAACTCCAGGGATAATGGTCTATAAAGTTCAAGGTTTGTCAGAGACTAAGCTGATAATCGTATTTTAATGTAAACGATTGATATCCTTGATATGAGGAAAAGATCTTAACTTAGGGATGGGGTCAAATCTTGAGTTCTGCATTTACCTTCTTGAACAGTATTCAAGTGGACTAATTAGTGATTATTAATTGTTAACGAGTCGTTCTTTCATCTTATTTCTCTTGCCTTTATTGAAATTATCAGATCATTATATAAACAGTATGGAAAGAAATTTAACGGTCGCGGAATAACGATTCGAGGGTTGGTGATAAAAAGTAACAGAAATAAGATGAAAGATTTTTCAATAATTAAACTATAGCACTCTGCATTATAAAAATTACTTCCTTTTCCTCTGCATTCCTTTTCAAGGCCACTGTGGGATCAGGTTGAAATCATAAACAAAGAACTTCATTGAAAAATTCGTAAACTTAAGGAATCAGCACATATGCTAGGTCACAAAAATCTCCTGAGCTGACCAAGCATATAAATGAATACAATATGGGAACCAGTAATAAGGAGTGCCAGAGAAAAGCAATAATAACAACGAAAATTGCAATGTGAGCTCTGGTAAAAAACATGCGATGATAACAGCAAAAATTGCAATATGAGCACTGGTAAAAATGGTTGCTGAAGACATTAGGTTTATAAGTCCCAGAAATTCATACACAGATGTCCTCAAGGACACATGGCACAGTTGATAAAAGCGTTAGTTAGATCCAGTGTTAGTTCAATACCTGGTTAAGGCAGTGGAAAACTTGGAGAGGGGAATTAACAGGAGATAACTGATAACTGACATCCATTAGACATAGCCCGTGGAACTAGAGTAGTCTACCGCAGCGTGCGAAATAAACGGTTCAGTTCGACATTCCAACCACCTGAAGAAGGCCGGAGCGTACAACAGCCGAAACGTTGAGATAACTATAGCAACAAAGATCAGGACGATAGTCCGAACAATGTAAATATATATATATATATATATATATATATATATATATATATATATATATATATGTATGTATATATATATATATATATATATATATATATATATATATATATATATATATATATATATATATATATATATATATATATATATATATATATATATATATATATATATATATATATATATATATATATATATATATTTATATATATATATATATATATATATATATATATATATGTATATATATATATATATATATATATATATATATATATATATATATATATATATATATATAAAATCTGTGTGTGTGTTTGTACACATATATTATAAATAAAAGTGATTTTATTGATATATTCGATTTATGTTTTAAACATTTTTCTTTATAACTTTAATTCGTGCATTATTATTATTATTATTATTATTATTGGAGGCAATCCATGAATGTATTTCTTAATGGGCACACTGTTAATTTAGTTTCGCACCGTAGGGGAAGCTTAGTGGGATCGTTCCCCTTTCTGTGTTATTTTTGTTTATTGTTGGTACTAGATTAGTTAAATATTACTAAATATTGATATTCCTATGTATTCCAAGGTATGAAATGATAAGAGACAACAGGGAGACAAAATGATTGCGTTTGGTTTTTGAGATCAAACGTTTTGGGAGTAAATGTCCGTATTAAATTCATCTGGAAATAACAACTAAATCATAAACCATTTATGTACATTATTTGAAAAGAGACTTCCCGTCTTTGTTAGAGGCGGTTAAGTGGGAAGATATTCCAAATTTTGGCCATTGATATTGATTCTTATGATCCTTATTAATGGAATTCACTTCCAGGTTACAGAATTCTGCTTTCCTAAAGGCAACAAGAACTCAATCGATTCTATTTGTTGCCGATCTTTATTCTCAGCAATGACAGCCGTGTTCACTACTAAAAGTCAATATCCTCTTGAACGAATCTCTGGGGAAATTCCAATGTACTTTTTTTTTTTTGTTCATCATTCCTGGAATGTGAACGTTTTATGCTTTGCTCTGGAATTTTCTTCAATTCTTTTTCGTGAAAAATTATTCGCATTCCTTATTTTTTTAAAAATATTATATGTTGTTCTGATTTCTCATGTTGTTTATTCTTTAATGGATTACGCTTTTGTTTATTCGTTTCTCTCGTTTGTCTTCATTTTGATTTACTTATTATTAAGTTTTCCAATGTCTTGTATTATGAAGAAAACAGTTGTTTTTTTTTTTTTAACTTTCCAATTGTTTTGGTATTTTAAAATGTGCGCTATTTCGTATTTATATTATTTCAGAATATTTTATCTATTCTTTCATCATTTGTGATCTAATTTTCAAATATTCATAAATAAATAATAATAATAATAATAATAATAATAATAATAAGCTATGATCACCACCCAGACCCGGTTACGGAGATAGGACCTGTTACAATTCTATGGGACTACACAATACACACAGACAGAACAATCAAAGCCAACCGGCCAGATATTGTTATTAAAGACCACAAACAAAAAAAGTGCCTGCTTATTGATATGGCAGTCCCTGCTGATTGCAATGTATCTTTGAAGATATTCAAAAAGCTGTCAAAATACAAGGACCTTGAAATAGAAATCTTGAAAATGTGTCACATAGGAACATCAACAATCCCTGTTGTAGTTGGTGCCCTAGGACTGGTTAGAAAAGATTGCATTAGACTAATTGAAGGGATTCCTGGAAGTCCATGCCGCAAGGAGATACAAAAAATTGTTCTGACAAGTACAGCCCACACTTTACGAAGGGCTTTATCTATGTAATATTTTTTTTTGTCAGTGGAAAGTGGCATAATGCCATTTCTAACCTTAGGTCCCTGGGTGAGACCCGGAAAGAAATGTGTAAACGCCAGAAATCAAAGAAAATAATAATAATAATAATAATAATAATAATAATAATAATAATAATAATTTTTTTGTCTGATGCAAAACAAAACTGTCTCTTGAAGTCTCTGGTTGAGAGTTGATTGAAACTAGTACTAAACAAAACAAATCCAAAACATAATAATAATAATAATAATAATAGGTAAAATTGGGACTGATTTAAACCAAGTAGTTTCAGAAATGAGCATTGCTTGGGACATTCGGAATTTTGAGAAAGGTTTTGTTGATGTAAAGAGGTGAAGAAATGACAGGACCCATGGTCATTTGTTATGATAGGACACAAGATCTGCTTGAGGATAATAATGATAATAATAATAATAATATTCACACCTGTTTTTTTATCTTAAATGATTGGTGGTGTTAACATATACATGTTTTGTCTTGGTGAATTAAAATGGGCTACAGTATATATCACTTCTCATACCAGACATTTGCTTGTTAGTTGTTTGAACATAAACAGTTAGGCATGTTCCCTAGACAGCTGATGTTGTATGCATATCTGCTCATGGATGGGATTAGTGAGACAGCATCATGACTTGTTGTCGAGAGAATTGTTTTTTCATGTTTGAAAAACGAGTCAGACAAATCGACTTGGACGTTACATCTAGATACTTGGGAACACCCTCAACCGGACACCCTCTGAGCGAACTGCGTATTTCTGTAGCTCCGCCAGCAAGGTTATGAGCTGTTTCTATAAATACCTGTCGGTATATCGCTGACATTTGGCTGTGATGCATGTACCTGGTATACACTTATCAGACAGGTTGTCATGACATCGTATATTTGTACCTCAGCGTCACTTTTTTGGCGTGCTGCTTTCTCTCTCTCTCTCCCTCTCTCTCTCCCTTGATCAATCAATCAATCAATCAATCAATCAATCAAAAACAATAATAATAACTGGAAATATGACAAAGTGGTTATGTTTTGAATTTGCAGATAAATGGCATAATCATAAGTCAGAGAGGGCCATCAAAGATGAAAAAGTAAAGATTTTATGGGATATAAATTTTTCCAATGGACAGATTCATTGAACGTTCACGACTGGATATAGTTGTTCTCAACAAAGAAAACCAAGTTTGTTACCTCATAGACTTTGCTTATGCTTTTGATACCAGAGTAGTCAGAAGGAGGAAAAAAAAAAAAAAGAACTATACAGCCTTAAAGTTAAGAAATCAAAAGAAAATAGAATTGGCAAAAGTTAGAGATTGTACCTATTGTAATCAGAACATTAGGAACAGTATCAGAGAACATTTCCCACTGTTTGAAATAGTAGATTTAACAGTGAGATTTTATGCGTTGCAGAAGTTTTGTTTGCAATCAGAAAAGTAGTGGATTCCTAAATGCAAAACCAGTTAATAAAACCCAATACATTGTATGAAAACATAATAATAATAATAGTAGTTGTAGTAGTAGTAGTAGTAATAATAATAATAATAATAATAATAATACATTACAAGTTGTTATTGGGGTTTGGCGAATGATATCAAAAAAGGAAAACAAATATGTGAATCAAATTCCTGGCAACTCTAAAATATATGAATTGCAAAAAAGAAAAAAAAATCATACTCACAGATACTTCATACACTTTGCTTAGATTTCTCTCCATGCAGTGACCACAATTATATTATTGTTTTTTTCTCTTTGATTGCATGGCATCTCATCTGTGTGCATCTGCTGCAAAAAAGAATTGTCTCGAGGCTCGTACTACACAAATCAAAGGTAATACTAAGTAATAATAAAAATGATAATAATAATAACAACAACAACAGAAAGAGGGTGAAAAAAAAGAGTGCAAACGATAGGGGAGAGATAACAGACAAAACAATCAAAACTAATCGCCCAGACATCGTGATCAAAAACCACAAAAACAGTATGTGCTTTCTTATTGACATGCAAGATTTTCAAAAAAGAAAAAAAAAAAACAATAATAAAAAAAATCAAAATACAAGAATCTTGAAGTGGGAAGCAAAAAATGCGGCACATGAGGACATCAATAATTCCAGTTGTAGTTGAAGCCCTCGGATTGATTGGAAACATTTTCAGTAGACTCATTGAAGGGATTCCTGTAGCTCATGCCTTAAAGAAATACAAAAAAAAATGTATTCACAAGTACAGTTCACACATTACGAAGAGCTATATCTATGTAAAATGTGCGTGATCTTAGTTTTTTATTGGGGAGGAGGGGCAAAAAATAATCAGTGCAAGATGCCCTGAATCCATTTCTGACCTTAGGTGTCTGGTTGGGGACCCGGAAGGAAATATGTATACAAAAGAAACCCAAGGAAATAATAATAATAAT
>CAHIKZ030002711.1:400000-455000 GCA_903632075.3 Acanthosepion pharaonis | reverse complement strand
GAAACGACTGAACTACGAAAGATCGACGGTTTTGCAGAATATTAAATCTAACCTTTAAAGTTACCCTTCATTATACGACCTCTCTGGGCGCCATTTTGTTTTTGTGTCAACAATAGTAATATGAGTAGCAGCAACTTTATTATTTTTTTACCTTTTACTGAAAATAATACTTTTATGTGCGTAAAACTTAATATGCAAATAACTGTTATTGAAATCTCCCTTTGCTTTCAAATGTAAACACATTGTTCTGCCTCTGGGATAAATTTAAGTGAAGCTAATAAGTACATAAAAACAATGATGATTGATACGAATGCGGAGTTCGAAAAAAGTGTATTAGTTGTCAATTATGACAACCTGTAAAAGGCAGATCAGTGCAATTAAACCTTTTCAAAACAGCATAGAGCCGACAATATGTGATAATTTACTATAAAAAAATATTACACAAATGAATTAATAAACTATATTTTGGGTTTATAAAAAAAAATTCCAAGTTATACACACTTTTCAGTCAAATTTATTTTAAATAAATATTATGAAATAAAAAAAAAGAAAAAATAAACTTGGCCACGTCGTTTTAAGTTTTTCTTCTATAAGTAGATGAATAAAATATTCTCGACTTAAACGAGAATTCAAGTTATTCATGCTTGTAATTTATTGAATCGTAATGAACACTTCCTTCTTAGGTTCAAGATTAAAAATGAGTTCATGATGTTTACAATGTAAAAATAATTAGCGGTCTATCGTTCAATTAGAGTGCGTATTTTTCTATGTGTGTTTTGATTCCCAAGAAAATCTTGAATCAAAGTGAACTGTTGATGACATTTTGTAGAGGATCAGGAAGTGGGTGCTGATGTCCCGTACAATCAGCTCATGGACAGGTCAAAACAGATTGTCAGAGTGACTCACAAAGATTTGTTTTTGATATTTGAAACACTGGGGGTGGGGAAGAGAGAGAGAGAGAGAGTGAGAGAGATAGAGAGAGATAGTAAAAAGAAAATCAGAAAGAAGTACTGGGAAATAAACTAAGATAAAAGAAAAAAGGAAAAAAAGTCAAAAACAGGAAGAAAGAATGAATGGAAGAAGAGCAAAAACAATTAATATTAATAATAATAATAATCTGTTGTTATCACGCATATTTTATTTTCACTAATGTTTACAAGGCTCAAGAGCCACTCGAGGTAGCGGATTATTGAAGGAGGTCAGTGGTATGGACATTAAGAGAAGGAAGTATGAAGTGAGGAAATCGAGGGTAGATAACAATTGTCCCTAGACTTGAAGAGGTTAAGCGTATAGTGTTGGTGGAAGTATCTACGTGGGAGTAGTTTCCATAAAATAGCGGGTCTTGAGAAAAACTTCTTTCTTACAAATGGAATACGAAGGGAATGAGGGTGATTGGGCCCTGTGGTTGTAACATGGCGAATCTTAGCTACAAACGCCTGGATCGGGAGGACAATGAGAATGGAGCTCGTTAGAACATTTGCCATGGAAATAGCGACGGGGTAGCGATAGGCTTGCGATGTTGCGTCTGTGGTAAAGGGATTGTCGGGGTGAAAAATAATTCATCAACCACAAAGTCGAGGAAACAATTTTGAACTATGAGGAACTCCAACCCAGATGTGACAGAGATCATTTTTTTTTTATCTGGCTCTTGTAAAGATAGAGCATGCCAGGAGGAGTCAAATACTTTCTGGAGAGGTACAGGGATCGACCTTCTTTCGAACATCTTTATAAATTATTGTAATTATTTAAAAAAAAATGAAAACAGTTCTTGTAAAACTTCATTATACATCGAAACATTTTTCTTCTTAAGAAAATAGTCTCCATAATATATCTTATTCATAAAAGAAATTAAAAGCTTTTCAAATTAAACAATGTCTTAGTTTTATTGCAATTTTTATTTTATGACTCAGTACTGATTTTCGGTAACTGGGGATTCTGTTCTACACAAAGAAAATGATGATTTATATTCTCCAAGGAGTTCTGCTTTTAACTTATACAAAAATCAAGCTGCACAAAATTTAATTTGTCGAAATTTCATAAAACTAAATAAGTGTGTGCGTGTGTAGGGGGTAACAGATATAAAGAAAGATTTTTTACCAAGATTTTCTAAAATAAAAAAAATGTTAAAAATAAGTACTGAATATTTCATTAAAATCCGATAATTATTTGATTTTTGCAAAAATTTCCAAAACAATGTTTTTCACCGCAAAATAGACGCTAAAATTTCCAATAGTAATTTTTGCCAAGATTTTTAACCAAAATTTCGAACGTTCTAAAAAGGATAAAAAAATTATAATTTAATAATCAAAAAATCCTTTGGTCTTTCCTCTTAATAATAACAAAGAATTTGACGATAAAACTGTTTTTTTTTTTTTTTTTTTTTTTTAACTTTGTGACATTTTTTCATCATGGTATGCTTATTTCTTAGTGAATAAATCGGGGTACCTACATATATTCATATATAATCAATTTAGAAAGCACCTGGACAGCAAAATCATTTCGTAGACCCAACTGCTATATAATATCTATCCTCCTATATAACAGTCAATGCTGGACAATTCTCTCATTGATGGACAGGAAAACTGAGGTAATAGAAACGTGGTTTTACAGAAGGATGCTTAGAATACCATAGACAGAAAATGTGAGCTACGAGGAAGTTTAAATAAAACGGGAACAAGAATGATACTTGTACTTAGAATTAGAAAGACACAGTTGAAATTTCTAGGACTCATAATGAGAAAAGAGGGCTTAGAGAATTTGGCACTCACAAAGCATATTGAAGGGAAATGGGGTAGAGGGAAACGTCGACTAAGCTTCCTAATGATCTTGTTTAAATGAATGGCATACCAGGGAGTGGGAGAGTTACTAAATGGACAAATATGAAAGGTAGGAAGTTTTAGAGTGCAATGATCACCCACGACCTGAAGGGACATGGCACATTACCGTGGCTTTGCCTCAAGTTTAGTTAAACTTAGTAAACAATCATACGCAATTATTAGACTAATCTTGACAAGTCCAGTTGTGTATTTACCAGTGGTCTGTGTTCGAGATCGGTTAAAAGCTAGATTCTCAAAGGATTGTCAAAGCGGGCGACCTATCTCCATTTGTAAGATTGGCGCAACACTTCCTACCTGGCTAACAAGGACTGGTGCGTACTACCCCTGAATCCCCCGACTTCGGGGACCCAAAAGTGATTAGGTGAGGGGTGGTTATTACTTTGTGACCTTCGCTATCTTATCAACATTTTCTTTTTTTACCTACATTTATGTACATTTCAAATTAAACTATGCATTAAACTATGCATATGACTATTAAACGATGAAAATTACCACGGATTTTGACGTCGTTCTGGGTTCGTTTTTTTTTTTCGTCTAAATTCGTGAATTTGTTTTGCTCATGCTAAGTCTCGTAAAAATATAATATAAAATTTACTATTTTTTAATCCATAATGTTGAATGTATTAAAATTATTCAACTTTTTAACAAGAAAAATCGCAAGTTGATATTAAAAATTGCCGCAAAACATTGATTTATTTAAAATGGAATGATCTATTATGACTATTATCTAATTTGAATTTAGATACAATGTATTTATTTTCAATTTCTCTAGTTGAATTGTTCAACTCTATTGCATATGATTCATTATTGTACATAATTAGGTTACAATAAACTTTGTATTTTATATGAATACTAATCTTATAAAGATTGAGATATAGTAGAGTGGGCGGGGTGGGAGCTACGAGACCCTTGCACCGACCCCTGTAGCTAACGTACCATTACCAGTATGCTTAACATTTATTCGTGAACTTAAACACACACCGTCTTCTGATAAATAAATATCTCCAGCCTTTAGCAGATGAATTGAGCCTTAGGTTGTTCTGGTTGAGCCAGCCTTATGAATGTTCTTTCTTTCACTGTGACAGATATAGGCGCTGAAAGTGGAATCGGCGAACCGAGTTCAAATTCTGAGTCAGTAAGTTTGGCACTAATGCTCTTGGGAGAGGCATGAATCTATTTTATTTTACTCCATCCAGTTAGCAAAGTAGACTGAACTCTCTAATCTTGATGAACCAGTCTAAAAGAAGGAACATTCTGAATTCTGGATTGTGGCGATAACAATGGAGTTGACTGATTGATTGATTGATTTTTTTATGGCTTATCAACCTTTTGCAGGTTATTTAAAGCCACAAAGTATTTTGAAACTGTAAGATTTTTTTTTTGATACGAATGATTTACTGTTACAAGTTCTACTAATTAACACATAGCTGGGGGGGGGGAAGAGGTGGATTAATACGTTTCCCAAGGAACCCGAGTGGAATTGTAACTCGGCTCTCCGATATCCAATTCTGTACCGTTATCTATTACATCACTCGAACCTGGTATTCACAAGCGGTCTCTTATCTAGGTACTGACCATGCTCGGCGTTGCTTAACTTCGGTGGTGGTACGAAAATCAAGACAAATGGGGAAAACAACCCACTATCTTTCCGAAGAAGTCATGAAAATTCGCAGATGATGACGAAAATAATAATCTGCGAAGTGTCGTGATCGCCTACATCATGATAAGGCATAGGGATTAAAACTAAAAATGGAGGGTAAAACTGACAAATCCCAGCGGACGAGTGAGGAAGAGAAAATGAGAGAGAAAAGAAGAGGAGAGGGGGGGAAGTGTGTGTGTGTGTGAGAGAGAGAGAGAGAAAGAGAGAGAGAGAGAGAGAGAGAGAGAGAGAGAGAGAGAGAAATAGAGATTGATTCAGTCCAAAGGTATAATAAAAAGACTTTGCATTCCTCATTAGCTTCTCTGCTTTCCCTTCTTTTTCTCTGGTGTGGGAGAAAGGACTGGAATTGAAATGAAATGGCCTGATTGAACAGGCCTGAGCAGAACTAAATAAAGACGAACGCAATCAATAGAAAGTTCAGCCAAAGTCCAAACCACTATCATCGCATGAAAGAATTTGATATTTGCTGATTACTCGTGACATGGGATATCTGTGATATTTATAAGGCAAAATAATAAGTGTCTGAATAAATTTGGAATAAAATATTGAATGGTTGTCAATATAAAAAGATAACGGCCTTGGTGGGATTTGACGCTTGAAAAAAAAAAAAAAAAAAAAAAAAAAAAGCGTCCACAGGCCGTGTCTTTGTGTTAGATGGTAATTGTCCCTTTCTTTTATGCGCTGACCTTTTGTTTACCCCGTCTCCATGGAAGGAGGAAAACTCATAAGTCCTTCAGCAAGATTTACTTCTCTACTTTCTTCAGATCCAACGTCAAGTCACTTATCAAGTCTTCATATTCACATCGGTCAAATTTCGAACCAACAAATTAAGAAACCTGGTATCCCGTCACTCATTTATTGGCTTTTCAAGAAAGCTGATATGAATATTTCATGAGTAAGTAAAAAGAGTGTCAATAGTTCAGACAATCCCCAACCAAAATGTATTCATTCAAATAAGTTTGATTAAATTCAATCGACAAGGTCTGTCTATTTAATTTTTATTGTATTGCTCCAATTTTCAATTAAGACCTATGTTGGAATCGAAATTGTGGATAAACTGTTCGGAGTTTGTTTGCTCTGTCTGTTGTTGTCAAAATACTTTCGACTGTCTTAGTCATTTTCAAGTACCATGTGCTCTCCGAATGGTAGGCAAGATTCTGTTGACTACATTCTGATGTCCTTTAGAAAGCTGAAAGTTTAAAATAATCTACGCTGACGTCATACCTAACGGTTACGGGGAGTGAAACTGTACAAAAAGAATGCATCAATATTATGAATATTTTTTTTAAATATTGTATATGCACTTCAAGGTACCGTCTTCTGTGGCAAAATATATTTTATTTAAGAAAGGTTTTGTATTTTGTATAATAATAGTTTTATAGCTTTATAAGGTTATAACAATAACTTTTTTTGAAAACGCAATGTTTAAAAATTAAAACTGTTGACACAGCAAAAACAAACATCTTTGAAAATGACTAGTGATATGTTAACCGAACGTACTCAGATGTGGGACATATCATATACCAACCGGAGGTTAGAAAAATTATTAAAAGACTTGAAAGGATAAATAAAATATAATCAAAACTGCAGTTTTTTCACACGCACGCACGCACGCACGCACGCACGCACGCACGCACGCACGCACAACTCCAAAAGAAAAAAAAATCTTATTCCATTAATATTTAACCTTTTAGGTATCTCCACTAATTCACCAAAAAAAAACAGCATACCGTGATGAAAAATGTTCCAAAATTAATGAAAACAAAGTTTTATTGCCAAAATGTTTGCTATTATTAAGAGGAAAGACCAAAGTATTTTTTGATTATTTTATTACATTCTTTCATCCTTTCTAGAACGTTCGAAATTTTGGTTAAAAATCTTGTTTTGTTTTGCGTTAGCGGGCCCGCCAAAGAATTAGTATTAGGAAATTTAGCGTCTTTTTTGCCGTTAAAAACACATTGTTTTGGAAATTCTTACAAAAATCAAATAATTTTCAGATTTTAGTGAAACTTTTAGAACTTGTTCACAAATGAATTAAATTATTTTAGACATGTTTTTTTTTTTTGAGAAAGTCATGGTAAAAATATTTTTTTTTACATCTGTTACCCTTCCTTAATTTTATATAAACTTGAGGGTTTTCAACGGCGTAACCTTTATTGATTATATTAGTTAAAAGCAGAAAACTTTGAAGAATATAAATCATCGATTTTTTGTAAAAATCAGCTGAAAATCAGCTCTGAATTGTAACATACAAAATACAATAAAACTAAGACATTATTGAATTAGAAAAGCTTTTAATGGCTTTTATGAATAATATATGTTAAGGACAATATTGTCTGAAGCCAAAATATTTTTCCGATGAAAAATGAATTTTTACAAGAATTGTTTTCTTTCTTTTTCAATTTTAAATACAAATGTGATAAAGTTGTTAAATATTTTCAAATTAATTTTCACTCCGTAAATTGAATTCTCTGACTGATTTTGACCATCAACGTCGCATTTTTAAAAGTTTTATTTTTACGTCCTATTTAAATAAATATTTAATTTAATTTTTTAAATACAATTAATTTATTTTTTTCAGTGTGAGGCATATTGCAATTATTAATTATTTTCTTTTTTTTTATTTTCAATTCTAGGAACGGAAACAAAACAATTAATATTAAAAATAAGGAAAAATTAACACATTAAAAAATAACATTTCATTAAATGAAAGAGGTATCTATAATTATTTTTGAAATTTTATGGTATTATTTTTAATTATTATATTATTTCACTTGTGAAATGTTTTCATAACTGAGAAAATTAAAAATTAATAATAAATAAAAATAATACCATAAAATTTCATAAGAGATGTACCTAAAAATTAGGTACATCTTCGATGAAAATTTTCTCACTCTCAGTTATGAAATTTTAAATTTATTTTATTGTATTTTAAATTTTATTTTTTTCTAGAAATCATCTTCAAATGTAAAGCTAAAGTACCTAAAAAATTAAAAAAAATCAATAAATATTAGATTTCTGAAAGTATTCATTAATTTTTAAAAATTACTGTGTAGTTAAAATTAGTTCACTTAAGATTAAAAAAATGATATCACTTCTGTTCTTCCGTCCGTAACTTCCTTTGATCTAAGCTGTCAATATATCGATTTATCAATCAGTTAGCACCTCCAAAACAAATCACCACAGTTAAGTTAATGTTTTTTAATGGTATACCGCTGATACAAGAAAAACAAAACGTCGGATGTTTTAAGAAGGATGAAAAAATTTAATAAAACAATAAAAAAAATACTCTGGACTTTCCTCTTTACCATAAACATTTAGACAATAAATTTTTTTTTCATTAAGTTTGAGGCCTTTTTTTTTATATTTTTTTATTGCGGTCTGCTCTTTTTCGGCAAATTAGAGGCGATACCTATATATGGTTTTATTTACCTGACCTCCTCACTAAGGCAAGATGTGTCAGAAGGTTTTGTTTTATTATTAGGGCGCCCATACACATGCATGTGAGACAAAGACAAAAATTGACCAATCTCCGCCACCATTGGTATGTTGGTGTCGATACTACACTGACCCCACCTCTCTTAGATCAACGTGGAAGATGCTACCAAAGAGACGAATACTTTTTCTTACATCAACTGATGATTGTTCATCAATTTAGCCCATATGTTGATATTAGAAGAATTTTGATCTGAAATTTTTACTGTGTAATGTTCACTCTATGTGTTTAATATTCACCACTGAATTAAGTGTATTGACAGAGAATGGCATTACGTTAAAATGTGCAAAATAAATGCTAAGATGCTGATTCTAATAAACAAGACGTGATGTTCGGTTTGGAAATCAATGCTATTTGCCGTTTGTCACGTCGAGGCGTTTTCATCACAAAGGCAGTCAACACCATACTTTCGAAGCAGACTTGAAAGAGAACAGAGCTGGTTGATCTTTTGATTATTGATGCGTTGGGCAATTCGAACAGCAAACTATCGAGGCAGCCATAAAGGATATGAAAGGGCAAAGTGATTGGAAAGGACTTCAAAAGGAGAAAGAGAAGTAGAAGCTAACAGAAAGGAGGAAGAACAAGGTTTAGAAAGAAAGAAAGAAGAAAGAAAGAAAGAAAGAAAGAAAAAGAGAAATAAAGAATAAAGTGGAAATGAGGATGGAAAAGAGCAGAGAGGAATAAAATAAAGGTTAAGAACTATTACCTTAAAGAGATATTTGGAGAGGTGAACAAACTGAAAGATAATACGTAGATAAATAGATAGAAAAGAAACGACCTTGATAGATAGACAGATGACAAAATATCTAGATAAATAGATAGATAGTTGACAAAAGACCTAGATAAATAGTTGACAAAAGACCTAGGTAGGTAGATAGTTGACAAAAGACCTAGATAAATAGTTGACAAAAGACCTAGGTAGGTAGATAGTTGAAAAAAGACCAAGATAGATAGGTAGATGACAAAAGATCTAGATAAATTCATAGATAGTTGACAAAATAGGTAGATAAGAAAAGACCTAGATAGGTAGATAAGAAAAGACTAGATAGATAGATGACAAAAGACCTCGATAGATAGATGACAAATGATCTCGATAGATAGATAGATAGATAGAGAGGTATATGACAAAAGACCTCGATAGATAGATAGATTACAAAAGTCCTCGATAGATAGATAGATGACAAAATACCTCGATAGATAGATATATAGATAGATGACAAAAACCTCGACAGATAGATAGATGGATATATAGATGATAAAATAGATAGATGGATAGATAGATGACAAAATACCTAAATAGATAGATGAAATATCTAGATAGATACATAGATGATGAAATACCTATGATATGTTTGTTTTTGAGTTTGTCTACTGCACAGTATAGTAGGGTCCGTTGGGCACCGTCCCCTGAGAAAAAAAGCAACATGACGCAATTCAAACCGTCAGAAATTTGGAAACAGCGTGCTGTACTGCTTGGCATTCACCCTGTAAGCTCCAATGCGAACATTTCAAAGTGTTTGGGTGTCAATCTGTGAAAAGTGCACAGGATTAGGAATGAGATGAATTAGTCTAATGGCGATTACGAAGCTACGGCAGTTCAGAAAAATCACTCTGATAGTTCTGATAAGAAAAGAACTCCCAAATTTGTTGATGTGGACCTCAGACTCAACACGGAGTCATACATCAAAAGGGGAGCTGCTGGAAGACCCTATGCCTGGCAACAGGACTCTGTACCATGCTATACAAGCAGGAGAACTCAGTAATGGCTGTCAGAAAATTTATGCAACTACATCACCCCTTACATCTCAGACTGCACCCCCCTTGATTATTATGTGTGTGTGGGGGGAGGGGGAGAGGGCAGTTGAGCGAGAGGCCAAGAAAACACTTTTTAACACCAAAGACCGTCCAGAAGAGTTGCAGGAGATTCCGAAGTTATCAAAATATTTTTTGGTAATTTTTGGTAATTATATCTGTTACAATGAGATTTCTGTTATTTTCATTTTTGCGTAACTTAGACGACAATTTATCCATCGTACCATGTTTATAGAAAGGGATAGATTTGATTATCCATAATTGTTGTAATTTATAATCTTTTTGTTTTGTTTTACGGATATATTATTTGCACTTTATATCTAATCATCAGGTACCTAAGTTTAGAATTCGGAGTTGTTCTTCTTCTAGGCTGGTTGTTAACTGTGGATAAAGAGTTCAGTTTGCCCTGCTATTTATCGCAAGCACTACCTGCACAGCGCATTCGATATGAATGTACCATGTAAATCATCACAATCATTCTTTAAAGAGTTTTATCCACAAAAGAAATGAGTAGTAAAGGCTGGCGTTGATACCAACGAAAATGATGAGCACAACACTTATCTAAATGTCATCTCTCGTCATTATTTTGGCATTGATTTTTTGATAACGTTGAGTTTGTTCTTCAGGCATTTTTCTTTTAACAAGTATTACTGTTCTTTTTTATGAAAATTTTGTTAGTTATCTTTGAAATTTTTTAATATCATTTTACTTCAAGCAAAACAATAAAGCCACTAAGCGCAAGGAGCTTACCGAATGTTAGAGAATATGAAAAAAAAAAAAACATTATTAAGGAGAGAGAGCAATAAAAGAACTGGAATTAAGATGACAGAAGATAACAATTGATATTGCATTTAAACTTTTGAAGATCAAGTTGGCTGGGAAGCAAGAAGCCGAAGGAGAGTTCCACAAGCGAGTGTGAGTGAAGTAACTGTTGGCACAGAATTTATGGTTACATTTAGCTATTTCAACTGTAAAATGATGAGACCTTGCCGGCAATCTAGTACTGCGCTTAAATTCATAAAGTCTAGGAAGCAAAGAAGAATGTTCATCAACTTGTGATTTCCAAACGTTTATTTTTAAGGGTTAAAAACAAAACAGGTTGTAAGGTAGACGAACAGAAAGAGAAAAAGAGACGGATGCAGAAGATGAAAATCACACACACACACACACACACACACACACAGTTTCTTTCACATACACACATAGAGTAATAAGTTGAATTCAAATCGTCAGCAATTAAATATAAAACTGAGGAAGGAAAGATCTAGATATAAAGAATGAAGACAAAGTAAGAAGAAAGATTTTGATCATCTAGAAAAGAATAGGAAAAATCGAGACAGAAAAACGACAAAGAGTAAAGAAAGAAAAGACTAAAAGAAGTGGGGCAATAAGAATAAATGAATAATAAAAAAAGATTAAAATTCGAAGGAAATAATAATAAATTATAATTAACCCCTTCCTCGCCAATTATTTTGTGAAAAATGTTTCATTTTAAGACGAATTTTTTATTTGTTTTCAATATAGTAAGTAAGAAACTGATGCACCTTGAAGTATCCGAGTGGCGGTTAACACCTGTACCAGAAATATGAACTGACACTTAGACTCGTTTCAATTACAGAAAGGCATAAAAAGAATCAAGATCGACGTATAAACACGTCTGTAACTTGTTTTTGAACGGTATGTTTTGGGACGTGTTTATTCGTCCGTGTCTGAAAAAGATACTTTCAGTAAAAAACGTATACACACGTCTACGCCGCGGTAGGGGTTAATAAAAACAAACAATAGATGTGTGGAAAAATTGATTTTTAATTCAAAGCTTGGAAGAAAACAGAGAAGAAAATATGAAAAAATAAAAAAAAAATCGACAAAGAAATAAAAGGTAGAAAGAAAAAAGAAACAAAGAAATGTCGAATAAAAAACGGTGCCTTAAACACACGCGAGAACCCCCCACCCCCAGGCACCAGCACGCACGCACACACGCACGCACGCACAACAAAACTAAAATAAAAAAGACACACAAAAAAAAATAAAAATAAAATACGTAGGACACTAGAGTACCTGAAAGGGAAGCCATATGGCCTTCTGTCGTCAATCTTTGATTAACCGCAGACATGACAGAAGATACGAGGGAGGGAATACATACTGGAGAACAGCCTTAATTTCCAGAGTGGGCTTTGTTCCATTAACTCATCGGGGTTTGAACTATCTGTAACCTTGGATACTAAACTTTTTTTTTTAATCTTTCTATTTCTATCGATTTGGCACATCTGTCGGGTGATGAACCAGATTGGAAATATTGGCACAGCGGGGAGATAACTCGTTCAGTTTGGGAATACTTTTCTTTTTCTCTCAATGAAAGAGTAAGGATTCCTTGTCTCTGTGTCGTGTCTCCTCCTGTGCATGGAAGCGTGACAAACTGTTGCAACAAACCATCTCTACTTTAGCGACATCAGATAGCCAATGTTTGTTTATTTGTTTACATACTTAAGAAGGGGGCGGGCTTCATTAATTGGTTGCCTATTTTATTTTGATGTGCCGCTTAAGTGGGCGCCCATATTTCAGATTGTAAAGGTGTTACGCTATGAAAATGGCTGGCAGCCATAGAAGCCGTACACAGACGGTTATAGTAAAAGATCAAAATTTAGCCGACTCACTGCTTCTTTTTTTATATTTCTTTTTTTCCTTTGCTAGTTTTTTTTTAATTTTAATAATTCTTCTTTTCTGCCTTCATTTTTCTAATCGTAGTTTCTTTTAGCTTCTTTGAACATCTTTGCCCTTTTTCTCACGTTGACTGTTGGCGGCGCTTGATGAGTGTGTGTGTGCTTGCATGTGTGTTCGCCTGTATCTTTTACCTTTTGGAAAATATACGTTTTTTGGATAATTGATTTCTTCCCTAGGCATCAACATTGAACGTTTCTTTGTACTCTTTGTCCACGTGATGTTCCTATCTATCTATCTATCTATCTATCTATCTATCTATCTATCTATCTATCTATCTATCTATCTATCTATCATATTCTGTTCCTATCTATCTATCTATCTATCTATCTATCTATCTATCTATCTATCATATTCTGTTCCTATCTATCTATCTATCTATCTATCTATTGTATTCTGTTCCTATTTATCTATCTATCTATTGTATTCTGTTCCTATTTATCTATTTATATTCGATGATAACGAGCATTATATAAATACGAATAATGTACGTGCTAACTAAAGAACAAGCAGAATCATGGTATAAATTACGTTGCTAATAATTCTCGTTTTAAGCAAAATGTTTACCATTTTAGTAAAGAATCTATTGTTCACCTCTATAACAGACATTCGAATCCTCGCGGGATCACATCGAAAAAAAAAAAGAAGGAAAGAAAATAGGCTTAATTCCATTTTGTAAATGTATATATACTAACACACTTAAAGAAAAAATGTTCCACATTCTATATATTTTATATGATCCTCTCCTAAACGAGTTAGAATAACCGTTTCCATACAGGAAACGTTCAGCAGTTATTGACCGAATCAGTTATTATTGTCAGTTGAAATTTATAAAATCTTATTCTTAAAACAGTTTTTCATAAATTTTTATTTGCTTCAGTTTGCATAATAATGTTTATAGAAATGGTGAAAGTAGCCATTTCCATACAGATGTCATTGACAGAAACAGTATTACTATTAGTTGAAATTTATAAAATCTTATTCTTAAAATGTTTTTTCAGGGAATTAGACTTCTCAAGTTCATTAACTATTATAGCTCTTTTTAACATTAATGGGAATTTCCTTCTAAACCTTTTGTTTAAGGTAGTGTAGAAAGTCAAAATCCTTATTAGATTCATATTTTTCCTTCTAGTTTACATGTGTTACCTATTGTTGTTACTGTTGGAAGTCTTGCATTGGCGTGTTTTTTTTTGTTATTTGCTAATACTCTACCATCTTGTATAAAACGTTCTTCTCGTGCTAATTGTGAAATTAGGCCATTTCCATACAAGAAACATTCAGAATCCATTGACTAAAACAGTTGGCATTATTCCAATTTAAATTTATAAAATAATTTTCTTATAACAATTTTTCAGGAAAGAAAATTCAAGTCCATTAACTTTTATAACTCTTTCTATCATCGATAGAGGTTTCTTTCTTAACCTTTTCTTGAGAATTTATTCGCTTGAATCCGTTTTTAATCATTGATAGGAGAAAATGTCTGTGAATAATTAACAATAAAATATTTCATATTCATGTATGCTATATCCACATTATGAAATTTTATCAAATCAAAAAATATGTTCTTAAATGCAAATATATTGTATTATGTTAAAATAAAACTTAACATTAAAAAAAAAAGTTATCTATGTCAACACTTGGGTTATGCAGCTCATTCCATATCTTACCAGAAGAATTGGCCACTTGAAAATTCCAGTCATGTTGCTTGTGAAAATCAGATGTTCATCCATCCGTCATTAGATTTTTTTTTCACTTCCCAAAAAGGAAGAACTCTGCGTCCTATTCCACAAAGGTCATTGACATCGCGGTTTTGTAGTGCCAGACTTTGCACACTTAGCCTGCTCTTTGACGAGGTGTTTCGGCTGGGAAAAGAAGATCAAATGTGTAAAATTTATTAACGAGACGGACACGCGTCCTATAGACAGAGAAAAATAAAAATTGTTATGCAAATTAATGGTTACCATTTATGTTGTAAAGGCCACCTTTTAGTAATATATATATAAAAGCTGATTAAAGCTTTAAATTACTGTTAATTTAAGGGGACTTCGATGTACTGTTAATGGTTAGTAAACATGTTTTCGCAAAATAAATTACAATTGAGTATGTGCCCCAGTGTCACATCTAAGTAACGATTACTAAATCATTGTTGTGCAATTAAAGCCTCTTAATAGCTTATGCATTCATAATAGTGTAGAATGCATTATTATGCTAATGTAAGATAGAATACACTGGCACGATTTGGCCGTACGCGAATTTATAAGTTAGAAGGAAATGATTAACTAACTTTCGATAAAAGATTTGATGGCATAATTTATTTATAAATATTAGCGAGAGACTAGTGCTGCTTAATTAACTTCTATTAAATTGTCAATATTCAAAATGTCTTTGCAAAAGTTACAATGTCCAATTAAAATACATTATTTTTATAATTAGTTACTTCTAGATAAATAACGTATTATTTATTATTATATTAAATGTAGCCATTTAAAAATTTGTAACAAAAAACCCCCAAAAAACAAAAAAACAAAAAAATATTATTTCACACCTGATCTTGTAATCAACCGTTTTCGTTGACGTTATTTAATCAGAATTTAGCTCACATTGAGGTGTTCAATCGGCAGTTTCTCCTTTTCCCATTTTCGTATTTTTATTTCGAAATCAAGAGACTAAAGTGTGGATTTTTGCTGCTGGTCAGTATTAATCTCAGTCTTCTGTTATTTTTAGTGTTAATCGTGTTTTTCCTGTTAGAAATCAAATTACGCATTTCCTCACCTTCGACTTAAAATCAAAATGACAACATCAAAGTGAATGGTTGCATTTTTAACACAATATTTTCACAGAGTCACATCGATTTGGAACAGTTTTTGATTGTTACGAAACAACAATTTATGAATGCGTGAAAAATCTGGCTTCATCTCGAAGCTAAGTAGAAACTTATATGTGAACATTAATCGATAATTTACAAATATAAGTCTTCTCGGCTGGAAACTATTCAGAGTTATTTAAATTAACGCCTGTCGTCTGCTTTTGCTATTTTTTTTAATTATCAAACAAATCCGCGCCATTTTGATAAGAAGCCAGTCAGTGAATTCTATGATCCTCATCTCTGAACTGTAAGACTCATTAATGAAATATCGATCTTTACACTTCTGTGTTCCCAATTTCGACTTCATGCGTCTATCGGACTACGATGGTCCTGTATTTCCTTTTTTTATTTTATTTTCATCGTGATGTCGATGGCAACGGCCGTACGGATTAAACGTGCTTGAATGCAATTTAACAAAACATCAAGTGAATAGAACTAAAATGGAGATCAAACAATGTCATAGTAGAAATCAAGATAAATAAAGTTAGACGTAAACATGGCGGCTTTACGCTTACATTTTTTTTATAGTCAGTAAATAGAAGAGGACTATTCTGTTGTTACGTGCGGATAAACGCGTGGTGGCTAATTAATATTCGATAACCACTAAGTAAAAACATGAAGGAGAAATCAACTTGCACAAAGAAAGCGTTTTTATGACTTTGTAAAAATATAGAACTTCCAACCACATTTTGCCAACCAATACTGTGAATGGTACCGAATTAGGCGTTTTCTTTACAGAATTAAAACAAAACAACACTAGTTTGGTATGTACAAATAAGACAATGGCTGAGAAGAAGACATTTAGAAATATAGGCCATTAATTTTATATTCTATTTCAACAGAATTGCTGATTAAAGAGTCAAGAGAAAAAAATGAGTTTAAAGTCGATTAACTCTACGTTTTTTAGCAGAAATTCCACGATGAAATATTCACCTATCGCCCCACGTGGTCGGATGCGGCACAAGTTTATAGTGGGGTATCCGAGCTCGTAGGCTCGGTCAAAAATTCCCCGTAGACCCCGTAAAAACGCGGTCGGGTAGCTGTCTACCACCTCAGATAAGACTCTGCCTTTCGGCATAACCTCGTCTAGGTTCCTCTCTGCCCAGAGGCAGAGGGTTTCACAAGCACACTTCCGAAGTAATTCGGAGAGTGATCAAATTCCACGGTGAATATTTACAATTTTATCAAGGAAACAATATATTGTATTTGACGGCATAAAAGACATACGGTCATCGTAGATGCGCATCTATTTCAACATGGTAAGTTTTTTGTTTTTTTTAAAAAAAAAGTTTTTAGTACATCTAAGCATTTAGTGTTTAACGCAATCTATCAGCACATTTCAAAACATTACGAAATCATAATGGCTATAGCAGAAAAAGGTTATTGTAGTTAAAACGTAAGCTAGTCGTACAGCTGAAATCATAGTATTAAAATATTCCCTCCTTCGTCGGTTATTCTTCTTTTGCCACTTCGTAGAGCGGATATATTTCTCTGCGGCCCAGAGTAGTATTTTGCCATTACCGGCTTTTTTTCCAGTTACGTCTCTTTTTCTGTAGTTTTCAGCCTGTTATTTGTATGCATGTATATGTATGTGTTTGTGTGTATTAAGATATATTTATGTGTAATAGATTAGTGGTAATGACGAATTCCTTTTACACTACCGGTAATAAAATTACTACTACTACTACTACTACTACTACTACTACTACTACTACTAATAATAATAATAATAATAATAATAATAAAGCAAATATAATGAAAAGTGTATCGAATTTGAATGCACATTATGTGATGAATATCCAGAAACAGTTGAAATCTTGTATCAGGTGCACGGTATAACATCCACCAAAAATAAAACTTGACATGACATGATGGGCCATTTATCTACACTCGAAAATTTGCAACTTTTATGGGAAGGAAACTAAAAAAAAATGGCACGAACACCACCCAGACCTGGTTAAAGATATCAAACAATCAAAGCTAATCGTCTAGACATCTTGTGATCAAAGACCACAAAAACAGAATGTCCTTTCCTGTTGACATGACAGTTCCTGCAGACTGCAATACAGCTTTGAAGATCTTCAAACAGCTATCAAAATACAATGATCTTGAAGTGTAAATTTCAAGAATGTGGCACATGAAGACATCAATCATTCTGGTTGTATTGGGGGCCCTGGGTTTGATTGGAAAAGGTTCTGATAGACTCAACGAAGGGATCCCTGGTAGCCCATCCCTTCAAGAAATCTAAAAAATTGTTGTCACAGGCACAGCTCTCACCCCAGGAACGGCTTTATGTATGTAAAATGTATATGTGCTTGTATTTATTTTTTACACAAATGTGAAAGGGATAATGTCATGATGTTATTTCTGACTTTACGTCTCTAGCTGGGACCCGGGAGAAAGTGAGTATACAACAGAAAACGAAATAATAATAATAATAATGATAATGATAATAATGATAATAACGATGATAATAATAATAATGATGATGATGATGATGATAATAATAATGATAATGATGATGATAATAATGATAATAATAATAATAATGATGATGATGATGATGATAATAATGATAATAACGATGATAATAATGATGATGATGATGATAATAATGATAATAACGATGATAATGATGATAATGATGATAATAATGATAATAATGATGATAATAATAATGATGACGATGATGATGATAATAATACTGATGATAATAATAATAATAATAAAAAAATAATAATAATGATAATAATAATAACTGCAACATACTTAAAAAAAAAAAAGACAAATGCAAAACCGACCAGATATGAAAACAATGGCAAGATAAACCGCTTCATGGGCAATACTCTGCCCGTACCAAACAAGCTGACGTAGAAAAACCCGTACCCATCAGTGGCTACGTAGTAGGGTTGAAAGCTGAAACTGAAGGTTTTATCCTTGCTGTATTGGGACCAATGTTGTTAACTAGGAATTATCAAGCACATATACTAAAATATTGTGTTAACCCAAAATGCAGATTCTGTGATAAATATCCAAAAACGATTGATCATCTTGTATCAGGTTGCACGATATTTGCACCCACTGAATATAAAACCCGGCATGACAGAGTGGGCCAATATCTGCACTGAAAAATCTGCAACTTCTACGGGAAGGAAACTGAAAGAAACTGGTATGAACACCACCCAGACCCGGTTACGGAGATAGGACCTGTTACAATTCTATGGGACTACACAATATACACTGACAGAACAATCAAAGCCAACCGCCCAGATATTGTTATTAAAGACCACAAACAAAAAAGTGCCTCCTTATTGATATGACAGTCTCTGCAGACTGCAATGTATCTTTGAAGATATTCAAAAAGCTGTCAAAATACAAGGACCTTGAAATAAAAATCTCAAAAATATGGCACATGAGAACATCAACAATCCCTGTTGTAGTTGGAGCCCTTGGATTGATCGGAAAAGACTCCAGTAGACTAATCGAAGGGATTACTGGAAGTTCATGCCTCAAAGAGATACAAAAAATTGTTCTGACAAGTACAGCCCACACTTTACGAAGGCGGGACCCGGAAAGAAATGTGTAAACGTCAGAAATCAAAAGAAATAATAATAATAATAATAAATTTGTTACGGATCTGCAGAAGGCTTTTAACAACTGAAGAAAAAGTACAATAAAAATTAAACAGACAGAACTAGTCGATTAAATTTAATCCATTAATGACGACCGGAAAATCATGTATGAAATTGCAAAAGTTAAAATAAAATCTAATATTAATTAAAGGTTAATAAAAAAAAATTAACAGGTGGAGAGAGAAATCATAATAAAATCAATTTCCTTCTTTTAATAAAGGTACTCCCACAGAAGTGTGAAACATTTTTTATTACATTGCACGCGCATACATACACACACACACACACACACTTAGAGAGAGAGAGAGAGAGAGAGAAGGAGTGTAAAGGATAATTAATAACTCCAAAACAGACTTTGAGCCATTTATCTCTGTCCATTCAGTAACCATTTGTTTCTTTGTTTCTTTTTCGTTAGTAAATGCAGAAAATTTTAAAATATTAAAAATTAAATTTTCTTAATTTTTAATATAGAGTATTTAAGCTTCATTAAAATTTACTAATGGCTACAAAGGACAAGAAATTTTGGAGACCCACGCCCTGAAAGGACATAGCACATAAAAGAATTTAGTGAACTACATGGCTTATTATGTACTAAGGATCTGTGTTGCAGTTATTATTATTATTATTATTATTATTATTATTATTATTAACATCATCATTTTTCTTTCGCTCACTTGCTCTCTAAATTTTTTTTTAAACAACTAAACTTATCCTCAAAAATAACAACACATCTGCAAAATCAAAATTATAAGGAACGAACATTATTTATGAGTTCAAATGACCCCTTAAGAAACTGTGTTCCTGATCAATCCGAATTCATAAATAATTATATCGGTCACGCAACTACATGCCTATCCAGACGCCTTACGTTACACCTATCCGACCACAGCTCTATTAGAATCTATTTAAACACACACATAAATTTACCAGACTCCATCAGAAAAATACTAGTAAAAAATACATCATCATAAACTCATGCACATGTAAAAAAAAAAAAAAAGATAAAAAATAATGGAAGCCTTAATAATAAAAAAGAAAAAAACAAAACTCAATAATATTAATTACGAACACGGCCACAATGTGCTAATTGCGTTCGGAAAACAAAACATCCCTATAACTCTAGATACATAAACACAACCCATAGACCCAATTAAAAAGTAAAAATAAAATCATTCTTGATAATGGCTAAAAGTATAGCCGAAAGCACTCGGAATTACAGAACATTTGGACAGTTTCTACACACTCTGTGTCCAGAAAAGAAAACACTTATTCGAACTCAAGAAAAATTAAATAAAAAGCCGTCGTCTCTAATGAAATATATATAAATGAATGATTGATGCCTATAATATATATTGTGTCAGAGAGTCAGAGAGAGTGGCTAACTGATAAAGATTTGGGAATCATCGTATTCAATTCAATTTCTTTTGTCTATTCGTCTGCCATGTCGAAGACATTCCGATGACGCAACAGTTAAGTAGAACAATATGGAAGCATCAGTTACATTTCGTTTCGTTTCACTTACACAAAGCAACAATTTTAAAGTGTCATCATACGATCTCCAACCTCCCTGAATATCAGTTGACGAACAGTTTTTTTTCTCTCATTCATGTCTCTTGTCTTGTCTCGGCTGACACTAAATTACATAATATTACTGACAACAGAATTTAATAAGAAAAGCAAACATTTAAAAAAAATCTTAAAGAAAGAAAAGTAAAGTAGTAAACAGTGTTGTCAATGTATAAAAGCCGAATAGAAAACGGCTGACAATTTGTGGCATATTCGTGATATTTGTGAATAGACGAATGAATTGATGTGATATATCAGTTTGTTTCAGTATTTACTCTTGTGTTTTGTGAATAAAATCTTGTAAATACCGACAGAATCTTGGAACCAGTCGAGTGGCTTCCTTGTCATGAATAGCAGCAAGGAAGCTAAACATTCGGAGGTTCAATAAATGACATCGAAAACAAATAACTAGTCAGTCTTAAGTCTCACCTGAGAAAAATATTTGAAAAATATATCATTAAATTTCTTTTTCCTACAAGCAGGATCTTACACGCAGCGAGTGGATTTCAGCTATGAATGGGATATATTGTACACTTTTAAAAGAATCATTTCACTCAAGGCGATAATACCACTAGGATGCAAGGGGTTATTGTGTGTGAAAATGAATGAGAAGAATTTAGCGAGTAGAAGTGAAGAGAAAGGACAATAAAAGAACAGGTTTCAGAAAGACAGAAGATGGCGATTGACGTTGCATTTACATTTTTAAATATTGCAGGCGGTAGGGAAGCAAAAAATTGGAAGGGAGTTCCACAGGCGAGAAGTGGTGGAAAGAATATATTAGAATAGAACACCCGGTTGGCTCTAGCTAGTTCAATAGTAAAACGGTGAGACCTAGTTGAAAATCTGGTAACACGCTTAAATTCATGAAGGCCAGGCACCAAGGAGGAAAGCTCAACAGAACAATTGCCATGAAAATATTTGTAGAAAAGACAGAGGGAAGCCATGTCATGTCGGTGGGAAAGTGACTGAAATCGAGATGTTACGTCTGGATCGATGAATTTACATATGCTTCTCTGGAGTTTGTCAAGAATCTCGAGATATATAACAGGTGCACCAGACCAGATATGGCAGCAATATTCAATGTACAGACGAATGGTAGTATTTTGACGAGACCTAGCAATTGATTCAATATATATATATATATATATATATATATATATATATATATATATATATATATATATTCAATATATATATATATATATATATATATATATATATATATATATATATATATATATATATATATATATTCAATATATATATATATATATATATATTCAATATATATATATATATATATATATATATTCAATATATATATATATATATATATATATATATATATATATATATATATATATATATATATATATATATATATATATATATATATATTCAATATATATATATATATATATATATATATATATATAAAGTATAATTGGTATACACGGAATGAATTCCAATAACCAACAATTACTATTCTTAAAAGAGTGCTCAATACAAAGTAGAGCAGATATAATTATTTTATAAAAAATTTATAAATAAGTATGTTATAAAATCACTAAAAAATAGCCATTTGTTTCAACACACTCTGTGTCTTATCAAGTGATGTGTTGAAAAGAAAATAAATGGTTTTTAAAAGTTTCAGATTAATTAACGATCCTACACTTAGGGGAGCATTGTTACAAAAGCTAGAATAACCAATCAAAACGAAGTACAGAAAGATTCAAAAGCTTGACAACAAAATCCTGCTATTATAGCTATTTAGATCTTTAAATAAATGTAATATTAAAAAATAATTTTTACTAACTAATAATTATAAATTTATATGATAAAATTTAATATTAAAATTAAAACAAATTTTAAAATCCAAATTTAATCACTATTAAGTTTAAAACTACAAAATTATTGAGAAAAAGAAAAAAATATATATTTATTCAATTCATTTTGTATTGAAATTACGTCTGACAAGACAAAAGCTACAATTCGTCCGGTCATCTGATAATACATGTATATATTTTTTCTTTTTCCGTTTTATTTTAAAGTTTATATATATGGTCTTAAACTCACGCGACACAAACAAAAACACAATCAGATTATAACATAAGCATCCAGACAAATTAGATACATACACACACACACACACACACACACACAAAATACACACACAAACAAAAAAAAAAAATGGGAATACATGAACAACTCCACAGCCCTTTACGAAAAAGGAGACGTGGAAAACAACATATACACACACAGTTAAATGTGAATACACTTACATACACATAGACACCGATATATACACAAACATACATCCACAATGGCATAGACATTGAGAAATCACAACCAGTGAACATTTCCAGACTTAAATAAATGCTAACCACTTATTGAATTATAACTTAAGAGCAAATATAAAAAACAAAAATGTTTAAAATAATATTATTTAATATATTAAAACGAAAACTTTTTAAACAATAAATTATCCTATAAAATATATACATTATTAATCATATAACGAAAATTTATTTATGATATATTTGTGTTAAGAAACAGTGTTCTAATCAACAAATATATAAATATTATATATATATAACTACATGCCATCCAAACAAATTACACATCAAATTAAAAAAAAAAAAAATATATTCATACATACATATACATGCACAGAAACACACAAATAAATATATAAAAAATACAAACATATACGTCATGCACATATCAAAAAAACAAGTAATATGTAATGTACATTAACATATAAACCTAAATAAAACACAATATATACACACATAGACTTTATGTGCACAATGTAATAATATATAAAAAAAACATGATATAACAAAAGTTTCATAAACACAACACATAAACCCAAACAAAAAGGTAAAAACACAAATATACATATTCTATGATAATATATAAAAAAATACCAGTAATGGCATATAATTACACGAATGCA
The DNA here is from genome assembly GCA_903632075.3 of Acanthosepion pharaonis. NCBI lineage: Eukaryota > Metazoa > Mollusca > Cephalopoda > Sepiida > Sepiidae > Acanthosepion > Acanthosepion pharaonis. The sequence continues at coordinate 431,454 of CAHIKZ030002711.1, read as the reverse complement.
CGTTTAAAATTAATATTAATTTTTATCCAGAAAAGAAAACACTTATTCGAACTCAAGAAAAATTAAATAAAAAATATTCGTCTCTAATGAAATATATATAAATGAATGATTATGCCTATAATATATATTGTGTCAATGCTCCCCCTAGTATAGGATCATAATGATAAAGATTTGAATCATCGTATTCAATTCAATTTCTTTTTGTCTATTCGTCTGCCATGTCAAAGACACAATCTGATGACGCAACAAAAATGTATAAACATTTTGAAAATTTTTACAACATCGTTTCGTTTCAAATTTTTTTAAAAAAAACAATTTTAAATGTATCATATATATCTCCAAATATCCTGAATATCAGTTGACGAACAGTTTTTTTCCTATCATATATGTCTCTATCTTGTCTCCGATATATATATAAATATATATAATATTACTGACAATATATATTAATAAGAAAAGCAAACATTTAAAAAATCTTAAAGAAAGAAAAGTAAAGTAGTAAACAGTGTTGTCAATATATAAAAAGATTTTAGAAAACGGCTGACAATATGTGGTATATTCGTGATATTTATGAATAGACGAATGAATTGATGTGATATATCAGTTTGTTTACAGTATTTACTATTGTGTTTTGTGAATAAAATCTTGTAAATACCGACAGAATCAAAAATATAGTCGATGGCTTATTGTCATGAATAGCATAAGGAAGCTAAATATTCGAGGTTCAATAAATGACATATAAAACAAATAACTATATATATATTCACCTATAAATAATATTTATAAATATATATATATAAATTTCTTTTTATATATATAAGCAGGATCTTACACGCATATATATTTATATATATTCAATATATATATATATATATATTTATATATATATTTATTAAGGCGATATATATATATATATATATATATTCAATATATATATATATATATATAAGAATATTATATATATATAAGTGAAGATAAATATAATTAAATATATATATATATCAATATATATATATATATATATATATATATATATATTTATATTTTTAAATATTGCAGGCGGTAGGGAAGCAAAAATATATATATAGTTCCAAGGCGAGAAGTGGTGGAAAGAATATATTAGAATTTGAAAAATTGGCTCTAGTTATATTTTTTAGTAAAACGATGAGACCCTAGTTTTTAAATATATACGTTAAATTCGTCATATTGAACCAATATTTGTATTTTACAGAATTTTGCCATGAAAATATTTTATTAAAACAGAGGGTTTTTATGTCATGTCGGTCGGAAAGTGACTGAAATTTTTGATGTTACGTCTGGATGGATGAATTTTGCTTCTTGAGTTTTCAAGAATTTCTAGATATATATTTTTGGTGCACCAGACCAGATATGGCAGCAATATTCAATGTATATATAATAGTAGATTTATAAATGTGCAAAGTATTTTACGAGAGCCCTTATATATTCAATATATATATATATATATATATATATATATATATATATTCAATATATATATATATATATATATATATATATATATATATATATATATATATATATATATATATATATATATATATATATATATATATATATATATATATATATATATATATATATATATATATATATATATATATATATATATATATATATATATATATATATATATATAGTATATAATTGGTATATATATATATGAATTCAAAAGAACCAAATAATCCGGTATTCTTAAAAGATATTTTTTATTTTTACAAAATAGAGCAATATAAATTATTTTATAAAAATATTATAAATTGTTTATTTAAAAATGGTTACAAAAATAGCTAACTTGTTTCAAAACACTCTGTGTCTTAAAGTATGAATTTAAAATTTGTAATTAAATTAAAGACATTAGTTCCATTAATCCTAACGATCCTAAAATTACACAGTAAAAGATAAAAGCTAGTAATTTTAAATCAAAACGAAGTACAGAAAGATTATAATACAGAAATTAAATCCTGGTATTATAGCTATTAATAGAGATTTAAAGACATGCAGATCCTGTTCCTGTGGAAGATTGTCATGTTACTTAACCTAGCAATTTGTACATTTGTGTACTTGTAAAATTATCCGGTAATCTCCTCTCTCTCTATATATATATATATATCTATATATATATATATATATATATATGAATAAATTACTGAATAAATTTTGGCTCTTAATGCTTATTTTTTTTATCATAATCCTTTCATATTCATTTAATATTTTCCGTATATTACAATTGAATAAGAAATGGACTGAAACAGTGAGAATCACTTTTACTTCCCAAGTACTTTCCATCTCTTTCTGAGATCGTTTCAGTTCATTTTTTGCTTTATTCAATTGTAATATACAGAAAATTATTCGTGAATTTGAAAAGATTATGATAAAAATAAGCAATGTTTGTAATTTATTCAATCAGACATGCCTAAAAGAGAATTTGCTGCCTAAATACACACACACACACACATATATATGGATGGATGTCTTTCCCTCATATGCACACACAGAAACACAGTGTAACAGTTCATTGATTTATCGTGGGAAATTCCTGTATTGTAAGGCGGGTGAACATTGTCTGGAATCTTCGTATTTGCAAAATAGATTAAGTGGTGTCTGTGCGATTAATTCTCCTGTTTGCAACTTTAAGAACCAATCGCTCAGCTTGAGTCTTAAGAGATTTTTCGAATTCTTCATAGCGTCTGATGACGTTTTTGGTTGTCGGTTTGAATTTTTGCGAATCGACTTAAATTGATCTTGTCAGGTAACGACAAACGTTATCTCTGACATACAGCGAGATTTAAAATAATCGGACAAAGTATTTGGTTTTCTTACAAAACACACACACACACACACACACACACACACACACACACACACACACACACACACACACACACACACACACACACACACACACACACTATGTGGCACTTGGACGTGGTGTAATGGTTGGCAAACTTGTTTCGTTAGATCAGTTACAATTGAATAGTGAGTTCGATCCGTTCTGGGTTTCCCATACTTTCAGCCTTGTGCCACATCTAAGCTACGTTAGAAAATCACTATGTTTTTTTTTTTATTACAGCATATCCAGTGAGCAGTCAATTTTTTCATTTGTTAATACCACTGAGTGCACATATTCACACTTTCATCACACACACTGATATATATATATATATAGAGAGAGAGAGAGACAGACAAGAGGAAAACTTATCTTAGACAACGCGTTTCGTCTTCTGAAGGACTTTATCAAGGCAATTGCCTTTATATTTTGCTTTCTTCTTAATGGGGTTTGCCATTAAAACCTTATGAATTTAAATTGTTTTCATTTAAAGTTATAGAATTTATAGTTTAAATGTGTTATGTGTTAAATAGTAGGACTTGTATCTATGAAAATCATTGTTAAATCATGTTATTCTCCAAAAAATTTGAATGCAATATTTACTCGCTAAAAAAGGGTATTATGCTTCCAAAAGATGTTTCGGCTTTAAATAAACCCAAATCGGGTGATAAACCTTAACAAATAAATCAATAAATTACCGATTAAAGTTTTGATGCATTGATCCGTTTTATTATATGACATCTGTTTGACTTAATTTATATTCAACTAAACATAGCATTTTTTTTACAGGTAAGTATCCCGATTCTTATTTCTGCGACAGATAGAACAACATTAAAGGTAAGTCCGATATTCTAAAGCGTGCATTTACTTGATTACAAACGTAACTTAGCATAGAAATCGATTTTGAGAGTTGAATTCAAAACTTCAGTCTAAAAATTCTATCTTTAAGTGCCACTTATTCAAAGGTACGAGGTGCCAAACCAAAATTTGAAAAAACTGAATAAAAATGTAAGAAAGTAACTCTACCGATACAACGTGTGGACACTATTTTTTGTGAGGTCGTTGCATGCATACCCAAGGGGACTATTTGAAACAGACCATCAGGTGGGGAAAAATCTGAAAATTTGTTCAGGGGAAAATAACTTAACTCTAATTCATAGAGTTAAGTCATTTTCCCCTGAAGAAATTTTCAGATTTTTTTTTTTGTTAGTGTCGCGTATCTGAATACAAATGTTATCTGAGGACAAACAGCTATGATCCATCAAAATAAATTCGTTTCAAATTTTTGTTACGATAACGGCTTAATCCATTTCGAACAAGGCCGGTCACATCGAGCCGGCCAAAAACGGTCAGGCAGCTGAGAAAGTTGTTGAGTGAATCATAATTTTAATAATAAATAATAAATAGCGGGAATCCGCGGAAATTCCTCAGCATTTTTTTTTATTTTTTCACGCTGGATTCTAATATAACATTGACCTTGAAGTGAACGAACAATTCATTTTTTTTTTTTTTTTTTTTTACACATCTAATGTAAATTTTAAACACTTTACCTCGCTATTAACATCAGGTCATATATATATCAGCGTATATGACGGTTCCGTATACGATGCAGGTTCGAATCCTGTCAAAGAACGAATATTTTCTATGAAAATTTCTCGGACATTCAGGCCGGTAAATGTTATTTAATACTGTTTATCATAAACAGAGCATTTGCTTAAATACTTGTATCTATAAATAACAACGTTAAACATAAAAGTGTCTTTAATAAAATAAATTGTCGGACCTTGTCCATTTCTTAACATATCAGGTCATTTATATAAAATCGCTATTGAAAGTGCAAAAACATTGTTTTAGTGCTTCAACCAATTCAGATAGATTTTTATGACATCGGTTTCCTCTAATCCTATAGCGAGGCACCCGCACGTTTTTTGCTAATTTTTATTGCTGAATCTAATCATTTCTGGCTGGCATATTCCATATTTCACAGAAGCAGACGTTAAACTCATGAAAGCGATATCGCCGCTCACTCGCTTGCTCGCTTTCTTTCTTTCTTTGAGAGCTTCAATATACCCTAGAGTGAGTCTCGACGGAAGTAAACAAAAATGTTAGGGATTTACTCTGTCCGTCGCCATTATACCAATAATTTGTGATAAGGAAACATGCCATCTACTAGAGTGTAATTTTTATTATTGAAACTAATTATTTCGGGCTATCATGTTTCATATTACTATATCATTTCCCTGAAGCAGACATTAAACGCAGGAGGGCGTTATCGCTTCCTTTTTCTTTCTTTCTTTATATATATATATATATATATATTACTGATTTTCCAAGCGTAGCTTAGATGAGGCACAAGGCCGAAAGTAGGGGGCACTCAGTGAGGATCGAATTCACTACTCAGTCATAATTGTTCTAGCGAGACAAGCTTGCTAATCATTACACCGCCTCAAGGTGCCCAAGGATTTTCCAAGCGTATCTTAGATGTGGCACAAGGCCGAAAGTGTGTGGCACCTAGTGAGGATCGAACACACTACTCAGTCGTAATTTCTTCTAGCGAGACAAGCATGCTAACCATTACAGCACATCGAGGTGTCATTTTCTTCATATTTTTATAGCTTCAGCGACCCCAGAATGAAGTTTGTTGTAAGTTTTAAAAAAATATGGTTAGATATTTACTGTGCCTGTTACTGGTATACCAATAATTTATGAGCAGGTGTCAAGGGTTAACTAACTACGGGACAAAGGAATAAGCAGAATATTTTCAAGCCTTTTTTTTTTTTTTAACAATCGTGGTGTCATATAGACATTACCAATTAATAAACGGATCACCCAACCAAACACAGGTGGACAGATCTAGTTATTGTAGACAAGAAAAAAATCTATAAAATTTGATTTTTTTTAGCCGAGGTAGCTCTGGGTGGTTTTTCAGTGTCGCGTCTTTACGCGTCAGTGGGTGCCATGTCGACTTTTTGCTACATTAGTTTGTGGTGTCACGTCATTTTCTTTTCTTTTTTTTTTTACCACATAAACCGATATTTGAAGAAGCAATACTTGAAAAAGACAATGAAAAGACAACCACCGTCGCATGAAAATAAAACACTCGAAAACCACCCAAAAACACAATGCATATCTATAGACACAAGTTTATTAACCCACGAGTTCTTTGATAATGACTTATGAAAACCGAAAGCGTTAACAAGACATTGGACAATCTGTTTTTAACTCGAATCGGAAACCATAAAATTTCTTCAAATTGCAGAAAAATATATAAAATAAGACTTAAAGAACTTTCGTTGATCTTCAACCGAAACTTGCGTAGATGAAAAATTGCTACCGAAATAAACGAATAAATAAATAATCTAACATTTCAACTGAAAATATTAAATATTTAAGTATTTAAATGATCTCACGTTTTTAGTGAACTTTAACGGGATGCCTGTTTCAAATCTAAATGTTGCTGTCTACGCTCAGCGTTTGTTATGTGAAGTATAAATATGATATGAAATATGATATCTGGTAATAATTTAACAGCAGTATCAGATCTTCGAATGCATAGGCCGGTGGACGTAATACACAATGTTTAGTAAAAAAAAAAGAAAAGAAAGAAAACACAGGGAATCTACTCAAACATAGTTATCCACAAAATAATGTTTGCAGTAATAGAAATTGGATAAAATATGTGATGTATGCAACTGTGGCACCTACGCACATATACATACATATATACATATACATATATATATATATATATATATATATATATATATATATATATATATATATATATAGTAATGATACAATATGGTAATCCGTATGGAATTTCCAGGAGGATATAAATCCAGGGAGAGCGCTATTTCAAACGACAGTGCAACATTATTATTAATTAAAGAATATAAATATCTGTCTATATTTCTGAGATGAGGTATTATGTACATTATTTACATTATTCCAACCACCTGAAGAAGGCCGGAGCGTACAACGGGCGAAACGTTGTAATAAATATGGGGACAAAGATGAGGACAATAGTCCGAATAATGTAAATAATGTAAAGAATATCAAACACTTACAATCTCATAGGTAATAATCTTTATTTCATGAGAGCTCTTTTCATATTCTTTAATTAATTAATTAAAAAATTAATATTAAGTTCTGAATTTCACAATTCTTTACAACGTACAGGATACAAATATATGTTTTACGTTGAAAATCAGTGAAAAGGGAATATCATTGGTAAAGAATTAAACCAAGCATTAATGACATAATGGATCTATCTATCTATCTATCTATCTATCTATCTATCTATCTATCTATCTACATGGTTCGTAAAACAAAACTACCAAGCTACTTTTGTTTAGTTTTGTCATATATTTGTCATCGCTTTCGGGATATTGAAGGAGATTCTTTATACTGCTATAATAAATGGTATTTAAGTGCTACTGTAGGAAGTTGCAGAAAGTAAACATATTCTTAATTTCCGAATAAGGCCTATATATTTTGGTTGTGTTCATAACTGATGTTATTAATGATTGGTTTCTTGTGTGTGTTTGATATTTCAACTTATTTTCTTGTGTCTGTCTTCGTATGAGAAAGAAAAAAAAAATGATATAATCTATAATTTTCGTATAATTACAGTAGCCATCTTGTATGATCGCTATAATTATGGATTAATGATGAATTACACATATTCTTTAATGAAATATATAATTAAAGGAATTGAATATATAAAATGATAATTTACTTCAATAGTAAACTACATCGAAATATATAGAATGTTCATTAACATTACACAAAATTAATTTCTAATAAGAGCGGAATTAATTCTTTCTACTCGATTCATGCTACTTACTTATCGGTCATATAACCGTATAAAACCTGAGCTTTATGATAAAAAGCTGCAGAAACGAGAAAGTAAAACCAAGAAAGACACACACACACACGCATAGCGAAACAAAACACAGTTTTAGTTTTATTTGATCCTAGGGTGTGGATATTAGCATCCATCCGCTAAAACAAATATAACCCTTTTATTCGTCAGTGTTCATCATAGAATAGACATGTTTTCAGCTGAGTCACACCCATTTTCAGATCATATATTTTAATATTATAGTTACAAATGTAATTTTTATAGAACTACTTTTATTGAAAAAAAAAATACAAAAAAAAAAAAACAAACAATTGGGAATTAAGATTTAATGAACTGCTTTGCAGTCACATGCTTTGACTTGCGAACCATTACGACAAAGATTATTTCTTGCAAGCCATTACGATGTAGATTATTTCTTGGAAACAATGAAGACGAATGTTATTTCTTGGAAACCATTACAACGAAGGTTATTTCTTGTAAGCCATTACTACGAAAATCATTTCTTGCAAGCCATTACGATGTAGATTATTTCTTGGAAACAATGAAGACGAATGTTATTTCTTGGAAACCATTACAACGAAGGTTATTTCTACGAAAATCATTTCTTGCAAGCCATTACGACAAAGATTATTTCTTGCAAACTTTTACGACAAAGATTATTTCTTGCAAGCCATTACGACGAAGAATGTTTCTCATTTGGAAATTTAAAAAAATATACTACAATCAATTGCGCCGTTACCCGAAGTCGTACCTTTCAAAATGAACAAAGAATGACTTTATATTTTATTTTAGAATGGCAATGAGTATATTTATATAAAATATATACCGAAATAAAGGAAAAATTGAGAAGAAAAAAAACGCATTTTCTGAATCGTGAATTTTGACATCTGAGAACGTATCCACTTGAACTGTGAAAAGAGAAGTAATTATTGTTGGTTAAAATCACGAAAATAGGATGTTGTCAATGATTTATGGCCATTCACATGACAACTGCCATGTTACAAACATTAATTGAACTACTTCCGTTTATGATAACAGCGTGACTGTCTCACGAAATCCCATTTGTTTTTTAGTTCCTTGAAAGAACAAAATCAAGGAAATATTCTGTTGATACATGTTTCATGTCGTGTTAAGATTTCGTCTTATGTGTCGTGTTATTTCAAGGCTTGAGCAATAATAGTTCTTCATAACTTCCTATCATTTGTAGCTCTTAGTAATATTTGCTTTTTTTTTACAGTCCTTTCAACTTCCTGAATTGACATGCATTTACATTAGCTTAAAGTATTAAGAAACAAAAAAAAATATCATTAGAAACAAAGAAATGAGTACTGAACTGTTATGCAGTATCAGTCCTTCTGTATTACAGTTGAATACAGGACAATCTCCCCACAGACGAAGAAGATATTTGAAGCAATAGAAATTTAGTTCTACAGAAGGACACTGAGAATAGCATGGACCGAACATGTGAGCAACGATTAAGTTCTAGAGACAATGACAACAAAAGACATTTATACTTAACATCAAGAAGAGACAGTTGATGATTCTGGTACACATAATAAGAAAGGGGTTTTTTGGAAGATTTGATATTCACAGTACAGATTGAACGTAAGAGAGGAGGAAGAAGAAAACAAAGGACAACCTACCCAGAGAGCCTGAGTGAATGGATGACGGAGCAGGGTATAGGAAAAATGGGAAAACGACAAAAGTTATTAAAAGCTACACTGGACCTTAAATTATGGAGAAGAATGATTGCCAACATCCCGATAGGATACGGTACAAAGAAGAAGAAGACTCGTTGTTTTCATCTGCCTCTTCTCGCCTTCAATATGATTTGTGAGTGTCAAATTCTCTAAACTATCTTCCCTCGTTATGTGTCAATTGTTAACTGTCTTTTTCTTATTCTAAGTGTACGTTTCCTTTTTGTTTCTATTTTCCTTAAGACTTTTTCTCTCCTCGCATGGTCTCAGCATTTTTCTGTAGAACTAGATCTTTATTGCTTCAATTATCCTCTTCATCTGTGAGGAAATTATCCCGTATTCACTGCCATATAGGAGGATATATAATATTACATAACAGTTTAGCGCTTCTTAAGGTAAATCGCTCCAAATAAAATGGTTGTTCGGAAATCTCTCTCTTTCTCTCTCCGCAACACGCATAGGCTGACTGTATTCCTATTCCGAGCGAATATAATCAAGAATGTTAATGGTAATATTTGCTGTTTCCCTATAAGGAAACATTTGACATTAACTGATCGAGCAGCTAAGTTCTGTTTTCGGTTGCAATTTATTAAATCTATTTCTTAAAATACTTTTTTTTAGGAAAACAAGTTTCTCAAGTCCAGTAGCTGATATCGCTCTTTCCAGTATTGATTGACGTTTCCTTCCAAACCGTCTATTTGAAGTGGTATGGAATGTTAACACCTTCATTATATTATTATTTTCTCTTCGAGTTACATGTGCTATCCATTTTCGTTGTTGCTGTTGTTGGCAGTCCTCAAGAGATGTGGTTTCTGTTATTTCGTACAGTTCTTTGTGATTCTGTAGCGCCAGTTCACAATGATCAAAAAGGATGATCTTTGCCAGAGCCCTCAGGCTTTACTTGATCAAAGCCTTTTGTCACCACTTATCTTAGGAAACGGTTGTATACAGTTAACAGTTTAGATTGTTCTGAACGGGTTTGGCACAATGCTTGACATCCATATGAAAGTCTCGATCCAATAAGGCTATTTAAGAACATGACTTGAGTTTTCAGGTTGATGCTTTGGTTTCGTAGCAATTAGCAGAGTTGGACGAGACTATCTCTGGTAGAACCTATTCTATGTTCCATTTATTTTTCTCTTATAATTAATAACATCTGAAGTGTTTAGTATTTACTAATTCCACATCCTGTATTTTTATGATGGATTCAGAGTAGGTGCTATCACTGCTTTCATTCCAGTTCTAAATAATAATTTCTGTTTTAGAAAGTTTTATCTTGAGTTCCCAGAAATGAGTATAGGATTTGTATTTCTGGTAATATTGTAAATAATGTGAAACCTACAACAATAAAACCAAGGGACGTAGTAGGTAGTCAAATTGTAAAAGTATATAACTGGAGGAACATCAATGATAAGCATTTCCAGTTATTTCTAGTATGCATTTTGCGAATGACACTGAGTAATATGATTGAAAATAAATTAGGAGTATTTGTTTATGCTTGTTTTTAGCGAATGATTTATGCTAACACTTTAAATACCGGTGGGGTTGGCTCGATGGGACTATACATGGGGGTCGATAAATAAATGATACGATGAAAAGGAAGTCGATAAATATCTGATTTGGAAATAGAAAATGTAATCAGCGAATCTACAAGATGAGCTTATTGATATATGGGAATGGGTCGCGAAGGTAAATCATTGTTCAAAAGTAAAGCCTTGACTATTGAAGTAATATATTATTAATCTATTATTACTAAATACCCCAAGCTTAGTACAGAAGTTGATCCATTTTTACATAGTTGAAACTGCATTAGCCACGCAAATGAAATCCTAATTCAGTAGAGAAACCGACCGTACCGAGGATAGCGTAGTTGATTGATTACTTGATTTTCTTTTTTACGACTTATCAACCTTTTGCAGGTTATTTAAAGCTAGAAAATAATTCTAGATTGTAAGAAATTTTTGGAGATAATAATGATTTACTGATACAGTTCAAACTAATAGCTTGCGGGCAGTTTTGAAGAAAAAATCGCACATATTTTACATAAAGTCCTTCGTAGGGTGTGGGCTGTACTTGTGAGTACAATTTTTGGTATTTCTTTAAGGCATGGGCTACCAGGGATTCCTTCAATGAGTCTCTTAGAATATTTTCCAATCAATCTGAAGGCTCCAACTACAACTAGAATTGTTAATGTTCTCATGCGCCACATTTTGGAGATTTGGATTTCAAGATCCTTGAATTTTGATAGTTGTCTGAAGATCTTCAAAGATGCATTAGAATCTGTAGGGACTGCCATGTCAATAAGAAAACACATTCTGTTCTTGTGGTTTTTGATCACGATGCCTGGGTGATTAGCTTTGTTTGTTCTGTCTGTCTGTATTATTATTATTATTATTATTTGAACAAATACGTCTGGTATAGTAAGAAAAATAGAAATGGAATAAGTAATAAGTGTAAAGCTAAAATGAATCTTATTGGGAAACAATTTAGAAGGGAAAGAGTAAAAGATTTTCTATTTTTAAGTAATTGTTACTGATATTTTGATATATGTCTTGGGGGGTCGATGAGGAATCAAGCGTTTCATGAATGGCCGACAGTATAAAAGTTCGGGGACAATTAGTCTATTGGTTCCATTCTCTTTTAGTACCCTACAGATTTAACCTCATGCCTGACGACAAAACGAATTAATATCTTACAGTTAGGAGCATCTGTTATCCAGCTAACCTTATCAGCTATTTATTTTGAGCTCGATTCCCGTTCGGTATTTCGTAAATGTGTCTATGCTAACGTAAACTAAATTTAATAAATATCCCTGACAACTGATTGAACTCAACGTCATGCATACAAGTTAAATCCAAGAGATGTAAGTGTCACGATCCAACTTGTAAACTAATTATTGTCCATCAACTAAGAAGATTACCATGGCTATGGAAGGGAAGGGGTCAGTGCCAATTAAAGATGAAAACACGCACAACAGAGACATTAATCTGCCATGCACTTGGCATCTCTGGCAAAAGATCACGCGGAATAGGAGATGTTGGCGTACTGAGACATTGTAATAAGGAATTTGACGGGACAATCTGTCAGTGAAAGGCGCCAAAATCATTGTAATATTGTATATAATTCAGAGCATAATTCGTACACACAGAAGCGTAGATATTAATACACAGGCACGGACCTACGTATCAATTTCTCTTTCTACATCTTATTACATTGACACGTCAGTAGCGTGTTCGCCACACCTGTCAATGGTAGGCGTTGAATCTCAAAAGATTTTGAATGGTGAATTACGTGACACACCCCATTCCCAAGCACGGTGTATACTTGAGGTCGCAGTTTCTTTTTTCAAATGGCTAGTGTATCAATTTCGTTGGACATTCTTTGATGTACGTGGTTAACGTTTCGTTTCCTTTGTAAGTGAGCTCGATCCTCACTGATTTTGAGATATAACCATGTGTTAAAGTTATCTTCTTGTAAAATCTGTGGGTTTTTCATTGATTTATCTGTATTGATTTTTCGCATATAACATTTTTTGCGCTTGTTTTACAAGCTGTGATCTTTGTCAGATAAAATGTAGACTTTAGACTTTTAATTTATCTATTTATTTATTTATTTTTTTACTAGGCAAACCTGTATAAATATATGATTGTATACTTTTTTTAAAGTCCAGTCTTCCAATACTGGATTTTAAGGCAAACAAAATGAGAAAATTGGCTAATGTCTTCTTTGTGCTCTTATCTATTACAAGTTTCTGTATCTATCCGTTTTCTCACTTTCCTCTTTTCTTTCTATTCTTTTTTTTTCTCTCTTCCCTTCTTTCTTTATTGTACTTTTTCTAACTCTCCTTTTTTTCCCTTTTGCCTTCTTCACTTTTTTTTGGTTCCCTATCTTTCTTTCTTTTTCTATTTCGTTCTAAATTTAATAATTTCTTTCTTTCTTTCTTTCTTTCTTTCTTTCTCACACACCAATAAGTCATACACTTATGCGCCTTTTATCAACTTCCGCCGACTGAGTGTGGATTTCCGATTATTGTAAAACTTTTCGACCGTCACTAACATTCTAACGCGAAACCAAATGGCGCTGGTTGTCTCTTTCCGTGTTGCGTGATTACCATAATGAGGCTAAGGATGATAAGGATGCTCAAGTGCCTAAACTTGGTGGGTAAATGTCTCGTTGTGCGGTCACACGTTCGGTGACGCCCTGGCCTGGAAGTCGGAGTGACGCAATGCAACCAGCTGCCACCACCACTCTTATAATAGATTTAGGCACATCTAGATAACACGCAAAAGTGCAAAAAAAATTATGATAAAAAGATACATATGATGATGAAGTTCGCGAGCTTATGTGTACTATTAAAACGAATGATGGTCCACGTGTGTTTCTTATAATGTGTCGTTTTAATAGACCGGTTAATTAAATTTGAGGAATAAAATAACAAAATGATTACAATCTTGGCAATAAAATTGATGATATTTGTTATATATTATATTTATTATATTATATTTGACTAAATTGAAGCACGAAGAGAAAGATTTTAATGTTAGAATTTTCTTTGAAAAAGGATACAGACGTGTCCGAAAAGTCTGACTTTAAAATCTTCATCTTCGTGCTTCAATTTAGTCGAAAGATTAATATATAATAAATACCATCAATCTTATTGCCAATATTGTTATCATTTTGTTGTCTTTTTAATCATCAAATTTCATTAACCGGCCTATTAAATCTACATATTATATATATATATATATATATATATATATATATATATATATATATATATATATATAACAACTCATTGATACCTATCAAAATACATTCAAATGATTATAATTAACAACATTTTTAAGGTCAACAGAATTTTGTCAAAAATACCCAATACATAGGGCGACAATAGTCTATAAATTAATTAGTAAATGTTCAAAGACCCGGGGAAGCGATGAAAAGTTCTCGGACCAACCAAGATTCAGAAAAGAAAATCTGACGTTTACTTAAATTTAGTCATCTAATATTATCATGGAGAATTAGTTCTGAAAAAGAGAGGGTTTTAGGCCGTAAGTGATTTGTTTCGCGGGTTCAACCTTCGTCTCGGGAAAAATCTCTTTCTCGTGAGTTCTTGCTGAAAGAGGAGTAACTCGTGAGTGTTAACAGTCGGTATAACATCTCCACCTTTAAGATAGTAATAAGGCTGAAAAGGAAAACTGTTCTGGCACTGATTTTAATGATATTAACCCTGATGGCCGCTTATTGTCGTAGTAGAGAGACTTGCTTGCATTCTGGGAGCAATGCCGTCAGGAGTTTTAAACACCTAGTAGGACCACCCTTACCGGACCCAGATTAAGCTCCAAAGACCCCAACGGTGGTACAAGAGAACGACGATTACAACAGATCTTAACGGTTAAACCAGCGGATGAAGAGGGCTACACATGAAGGACATACTACAAAAAGCGCCGCTCGAAATAATAGAACTAGCGACAGTCCGTTGCTGTTTCATAACTGAATTCTGCATCCCTCATTCCATAAGTGCCACAAAGCAAGGTAATTAAATCAAGCTTGTGGTTCACTTCCTGGCAAGTTGAGGTCCACCTTAAACAAATTCCCGACATCGGCACTTTCTTTGAATTTGTTTCACTTCCAACTATATCAAAGCTAAACGGCGATAGGGAATGGATGACGGGAGGAGTTTTTGGTGAAACTGGAAGCTTGTAGTCATGAACCTGCACGTTGGCAACGAATTTGGTTATCAACGCCATCATCATCAAGGAAGCGATTAACAAAAAAATTAAATTCTTGGATACGAGATACAACCGACGACGACTTTAGCAAATAAGTTTCCAAAGCAAAGGCAGAAATAAATAAAATTAAAGACACAAAAATTGTTCACTAATATTTAGTGTGAGAGGCTTCACAAGTCCAACGTGCCTGGTTGTATTCTCCCACCACTTGACTGTCGTAACTTGGCTGGATTCGTTGCGGAGTTGTTGAGTATCTAGAGTTAATCTAGGAGCCTGGATATTGGTTTAAACTCAGATGGCACATTTTGGCTTTTCTCGTTATCATGATTGTCTAGTTTCCGTGGAAACCATGACTTCTACTTCGTTAATTTTCCACGTTTCCAATAAGTCTCTTCTGTTTCTTAGGAAAACAGCTCTTGACTTCGTTTCGACCTTAAATTGTCTTAGTGGGACTTCAGCTTGTAGCATACCAATGACTACATTTTTAAATCGTCCGAAACATGACCTAACTTGTATATTTAAATTAAAAATATAACTTTCGTAATTTAAAAAAAAATCATTTCACCCAAGTAAATCGGTAAAAGCAATCAAGACACAAGGGGTTACTGTGTGTGAACGAAACTGACAAAACTTTATTGAGAAGAAAGGACTATAAAAGAACAGGAATTAGGGAGACAAAAGATGACGATTAAGGAAGGATTTAAATTTTTGAAATTCGTAGTTAACAAGAAAGCAAAAAGCCCGAAGATAGTTCCACAAGTGAGAAGTGTGAGGGAAGAAACTATTACAATAGAACTTACGGCTACATTGAGTAATTTCAACAGTGAAATCATTAGACTTAGTTGTCATTCGAGTGCTGCGTTTAGGAAGTTGAGGAACCAAAGCGAATAGCTCATCTGAACAATTGCCATGAAAATATTTATATAATAGACACAGGGAAGCAACGTTACTGCGGTGGGAAAATTGATTGAAAACCAAAATGCCAAATCAGGGTTAATTATATTACAAACTCTTCTTTGGATTTTGTCAAGAATCTCTAGATACATAGCAGATGCACCAGACCAGATGTGGCAGCAATATTCAATGCACGGCTGAATAGTAGGTTTATAAACGTGCAAGATAGATTCGGACGAGAAAAAAAAATGTCTAACACGTCACATTGAACCAAAATTCCTAGCAGCAGACCTAGCAATTGATTCAACTTTCCACTTCATGTCATTGGGAAATGTCAGCTCGAGAAGGCTCAATGAGTTGCTCTCCAAGACTAAAAAAAAAAAAAGAAATAAAAAAAAAGAAAAAAATGAGGATGATTAAAAGACAGCAGTATACCAGGTTGATGCTAATTAATTAATTAGGCAACAGCCTTTGTCAAAGCTGACAATGGATATATTGACAATTTTACCGCGAAACGTAAACCCTAAATACTATTACTTATTTTTACAGTCGCACTGTTCGAATGAAAATATTCATGTTTAAAATGGATAAATGAAGGTATAAACGTTTATCGTTTAGATTTAATCTTAATGCAAATACCTGACACGTTTGATGTGGAATAAATTTAGCACAAATCCTCAATTGGTCATTACTATATTATTATCATTATCAATGTTTACTCACCATCTGGTACAAGATACACCTTCAAGTTACAACGGGAATCTTCTTAAGTCATATTTTAAGCAGTACGGTTAGTGATTTAATGCTCACTAAACGTTGTACGGGGAGGCATGGTGTAGTAATGGATAGAGGCTCGGATTGAGGAATCGGAGAGCCGAGTTCGAATTCCACTTTAATCCATTACATTCACATATGTGCTAATGCCCCTAGGAAAGGTATGAATACTCTTCTTGTCCCCCAGCTATGGGTAAATAGCAGGACAGACCGGGTTCTATAACCTTGGATGGCAACTGGTCTACCGCAGAAAGAAATGACAACCTGCTGAAGGAAAAAAATCAGCCTCGTTAGTCATGTATCGAAAGATACATGATCGCCTACGCGTGTATTACGCATGGCACATAACAAACTGAAATGTTGTACATATTCCAGGGACCGTTACCGCTGCTCTTGTTCCCAGCTTAAGTTCGCACAGTAAAAAACAGTTTATTGATCGCTTTGTTAGTAAATAATGTATTTAGCTTTCATATTGCGAAAAGATCTTAAGGCTTGTTGCCATTACATTTGATCAAATGAGGGCTTTATCATTTTTAACTGATAAAAGGGAGAGAATATAGAAAGCTGTTTTCATCATTTTAAAATAGAACATTATAGCGGACAAGAAAAATGTGACAAAAGTATAGAAGAATGGTTAAAATCCAAAGACTGAAAGAATCATGAAGAGGATGCTTCAAATTCGAGCTATTCTATGATATGAGATATAAGATCTATTTTGTGATATCAGATATAAGAAGTTCACCAAGAAAAGAAGCAAAATGAAGAAAAGCGTAAAATAAATTCTAAAGAGCGTGAAAAAAATCCCAATATGGAAAAATATTTAAAAATAATAAAGAGAGAAATATATGTATATATTATATATTATTATTATTATTATTATTAATAATAATAATAATAATAATATCATCATCATCATCATCAAACACTTAAAATCCCATAGGGCAAAAAGTTCACAAACTAAGCATGTTGTTAACACTTAAAAGGGGACACAGACAAGCCATCGCAACGTTCTGTCTTCAAGACAAAGAATAAATAGAACTAAGCCGGATGGCCTAATCTTATTGGTTAGGAAAAAACCCAGCATGCATTTTGCCTATAAATTTGGGGAGGGGATGTTTTTGCAGTCATTTTTTTGCTGGGGTTTTGAAAAGTAATTGAAGACCCACAGCGTTTGTTTCCTGACCTCACAAAGGTCGACCAGCTTTTAACCCTTGGACAAAATCAATATTTTGACCAGTGGCCTATGAGCTAAATCGACCTTGTGTCAAATCGTGATTTAGTGAGAGTATTCAAATGGATCGTTTTGGTGTTCAAAATATCTTAATTAATCCTACATGTCTGACCAGCTTGGACAAGCCTGACCAATCCCTATAATGAGAAAACAGAGATTCTGACCTTGAAAACTTGATTTTAGTGGTCCTATTTTTTCTGCCCGGCCTTTTGGCTGGGGGTTTGACAATAATGGATCGTTTTGGTAGAACAGAGATTCGATTTTGACGTAACCTTTTTACCCTTGGAAACCCCTGCATGAAAATTATTATATACCATTATTAATATCTGCCTCTTTCATATTTTTATTGTAGTCCACGTGGTAAGGATAATATATGAATATTGATCCTGTACTCGAATGAGTCACGAATCCGCTAGGTACAAGTCCTCTCAATATTTTGACCAGTGGCTAACAAGTCTCCCACGAATCGACCTTGTGTTTCATTTAGTGATGCCATATAGACATTGCTAAATGCCTATGATTATTATAATTTTAAATAACATAAGAAGGTGAAGCCTTTATTAGAATAACCAGAGGTTTCCAATAATATGCCGTGCATGTATAATAAAATTACGAACATAAAATTAAACAAAAATTGCTCTAAAATGCATTAACCTATTTATTAATGTTTCTTGCTGGACCGCTCAAAGAACAAAGGGATTAAAAAAAGGTCGTTCACTATGAGCTAAAACCCAAAACGTCGTAAAAAAGTTGTTCAAAAATCTTAATTCATCATACATGTCTAAGATTTTTGGAGGGGGTCCTATTTTTATTTTTTTTTCATAATTTCCAGAACGGCAGTTAAAAAAAAACTATTATATACTAAATCTGTAAATTGTAGTCTGGAGTCTCAAACATTCCCTTGAGTCAGCCTGAATGAGTCGTGTCTAAGTCCTTCCTAAAAGGAAGGCAGTTTCACTGCATGCTAAAGACACACTTATAATTTTAAATAACATAAGAAGGTTTTTATAAAACCAGAGGTTTCCAATAATATGGCATGCACTTAAAATCATTGTGTCTAAAATGCATTTATTTTATTAATGTTCACATAAAGAACAAAGAAAAAAAGAATATGGGCTTCAAAAGCTTCAAGTTCATCGGCATGAACTCAAAAAAAAACACTATGCAAACTGTTTTTCCAAACTGAAAGGTCAACATTCTTATGGCGAATGTCCTCAAAAATTTATTTCTTGTTCAGAACTTTCAAAAATGGCATGAACTCAAAATATGCAGTTTTCCAAACATGAGACCGCATTTTAAAACTCCGCTGCGAGAGACGAGCGAACACCCTTATTAAGAGTCGTCAACTCTGTCAAGTTATAATAAATGACAAAATAATAAAGAAAAAAAAAACAATTGATAATTTAATTTTTAATTTCTGTAGATACACAACTGAAAAAAGCCATTGTTTTTTACCTTCCAAGCACAAGATATAAGGTCAGAAAGATCTAAGTAAATGACTGTCCTTTCCAATAAAGGACAGCAGCTGGAAACCTTTCGCTTATACAAAGAACAAATAGTGTATGCTTGCAATCCCATTACCACTAGAGACAGGTCGACGCGCATGTACATTCGCCACTACACAAGTTTACGCCTGCGCACGAACGAACATATCCGCGTGCACTGAGACGGATGACCGGCTCCGATTTTTGTCTGATCATTAAGTCAGAAGAAAATATATCAATCTGTCGGAAGCTTTCATTATGATGAATTGCTCGTTCGTCATGACACATCAGATATGCACTGCTGTAAGCGGGAAACGCTCCAGTTATGACTGCGCCTGTCATAGCCAAATGTAACAATAAACTTGGTTTTCCTTTTCTTTGACAATTGAATCGTGAAAGCGTGGTATAATTTATTATCTACTTCAGGTAGATATTTTACTCGATATAATATTCACTTCATAAGGTAGTTTTTAAAAAATATAACCAGTGTTTTAGTGAACAGATGACGTTGACACGGAC
This sequence comes from Acanthosepion pharaonis, assembly GCA_903632075.3. Classification (NCBI taxonomy): domain Eukaryota; kingdom Metazoa; phylum Mollusca; class Cephalopoda; order Sepiida; family Sepiidae; genus Acanthosepion; species Acanthosepion pharaonis. The sequence continues at coordinate 411,390 of CAHIKZ030002711.1, read as the reverse complement.
ACATTTGTAGCACTTATTACTATGCACTACTATATAAGTCCAAGATGAGATATCCGTAGACATAGACATAGCAGAATGAGAACTATTCACCCTGTAGATTATCGGACTGCGCATTTGATAAATCTAGGTAAAGAAAACGCGTCCTCCAGTTCAGATAAATCTATTGCGTTATTAACATATATATATATATATATATATATATATATATATATAAAAAGAAGCTCTGATCATAGCGATTTACTAAGCGTAGCTTAGATGAGGCACAAGACCGAAAGTATCGGACGCCTAATTCACTATTCAGTCGTAATTTATCTAGCGAGACAAGCTTGCTAACCATTACATCGTGTCGAAGTGCCCTAAAGAAACGCTGATCATAGACACCAAACAAATTTGAAAGCTAAAGGCCGTTAACAGCGTAGTAGCATCTAAATATTGTAAATGTTATAGCATGACAATATTAAACTTAAAATGTTTTATTTGTTGCTATTTTTTTTTATTTATCTATTTTTCATATATAATTTCGTCGTTATACAAAATAATCTTAGAAAATAATATAAATGTGGCAATTTCACCAGCAATCATATAATTTAGAATATTAAAAATAAATCTTATGAAAAGTACACGGTTGGGTTATCTAGTGATGGTTAATAATAAACTCCCTGGTTAATACTGTTGTAGTAATAGGTTCTGGGTGTGCAGTGGTTTAATGGATAGCAGCTTGAAATGTTAAAGAGGGGATTAATAAATTTTAACAGATAACCGAGTTCGAATTCCAGTCGAGTTCATTATATTCACTTATGAGCAAATAAACTTGAGAAAGTTATTAATCCATCTCTTCTCCCTCACTCTCAGCTGTAGACTGGATTTCTATAGCATTGGTTAGCTACCAGTCTTGGAGATGGAAAACTCTGAATTCCAACTATCCTAGAGAGTGTTGGGCACTGTCAGGCTCTTTTGCCCATGGCACACCACTACTTCTACAAGACTAGAGGGGTGCCCCTGATATAACTAAAATAAAAAAATTAATGTCATTATCTTTCATTACAATGTGATACAATCCAAGAATCTGCTATTTTCTACCTAATCTCCATGAATTAGAATTTGAAGTTGACAATTTTAACAATAAATATAATTAAATGTATTTCAGCTGTGGTGTTCTCGGATCTCAAGGCTGTAGCCAGAATTTTCCTTCTCCATCATCTTTGTTTTATTAGGATTTTTTGCTAGTGAATATGAATACTAAGATTTCAGTGTAACACAGGCCCTTCATTCTAGATAGATTTCTGTAGGATGTAAAGTTCGTATAAAAATATCATAAAGTTGCTTATGAAATAAACTGATAAGTTCCAAAATCATTAAATAATTTCATTTGAAATAGTTCATGTTTTACACCAAAAAAGCATCGTCTAAAAATATATGCTTTTTTTAAGACACGGGGCAGCAAACAAGGAAGGGGCGCCTAAATTTATTTTGCCATTGGCCTCAATCTGGCCCTGATTATAATTCTTCGCTTGGTCATCTTTTGTACACCTCTTTGATAACTTTAGAGAGTTAGTATTTTATATTTTCCACTCTGGAAATAAATCACTGTTAGTCACCAACCACATTACGATACGCTTTTAAAAACCACAATTCTTTTTAGAAGAAAGACATTTTTTTATATAAATAATTCAGTTTATAGCGATCAAATTAATCTTAACAAAACAGGTTTTTACCTGGAGATTTAAAATCTCATCTACAATTACAATTTTTATATTTCACGCTTTTCCTTTCCTCGCCATAAAGCATTAGCGAAGTCGACATCATAGTTATTTGATATTAACAACGTATACGTCATAAAAAAAAATTGCATTGAAATAATCACATACGAGGGAGTGTGATAAAATTCTGAGCTCGCCCCACTTTGTAAAATCAGTATTTCAAAGACCAAATATAATATTGATTGTGGGAAATTTGTTTGCGACGAGAACCTTTCACAATTTTTACACAATCATTGTCATAAAACACAGAAAACAACACCATATATATATATATATATATATATATATATATATATATATCTGTGTGTGTGTATGTGTGTGTGTATTTTAACGACTTTAGCATGAAATTACCATGAAAACTTTGAAATTGTCATATCATAAAAACAAAATTTTATTTCTTGTTTTATTTTCTACGCCCGGTGTCCACATTTTCCAGTAAAATTGAATATTGCTGTCACATATGGCCCAGTGCCCCTGCTGCATATTTAGAGATTCTGGATAAAAATCTAAAGAAGTATCAGCAATATTATTGGTGCTAAAATGACATCTCGGCTTCAGCCGCTTTACCACCGTTGTAGCTTCCCTGTGCCTTTTTCTATAAATACTTTCATAATAATTGTTCGGATGAACTTTCCAATATGGTACGTAGACTTTAAGAATTTAAGCGCAGTACCAATTAAAAGTTGAGATGTAACCCTAAGTTCTAGGCTAATTTTTTTTTCTTACACTTCTCGCTTGTGGAACTCTCTTTTGGCTCCATGCTTTCCAGCTAACTTTGATCTTCAAAAATTTAAATGCAATGCAAATTCTTATCTAATGTCTTCTTGATTACACTTCTATTGTTCTCGTTCCTTAATAATGTTTCTCTTTTTTATGATTCTTTCACCCTCTTGTGTCTTAGTGGCCTTACTGCCTTGCATTGGGTGATATGATTAAAAAAACAACTTTTTGTCATTTATACATCTCGCCATTACTTCCTCTCTTTTATTCAGTAACAAATTTGGATTCGGTAACAACCGACTTTTCTTCTTGGCACAATTTTTATTTTATTTTTTGCTAATGTTCAACTAATACAAGGACCAAGAACCACTCAAAACAGAGGGTTACTGTTTGAAGTTATATTAGCGTAGAAAAAAGCAATCGTTATGAGTATAGAGCTGAAGCAGGCTTTAGAAGGAACTGGTAAACCAGGGATAAACTACTACTTCTATTAAAAACAAACAAAAAAACAAAAAACGGGGAGGTCTGTGAACCGGACGATAGGCGAATCTATCTACTCCTAAAAATCTTAATATTCCGTCGTACCTTTGGATAAATATTATGTTCATCTGAAATTTCCCAGATGTACCAAGACAGAGCAGTGCTTTTACAATTTTTATTCAATATAAATAATGTTAAATTAATAATAATATTATATTTTTTATATTTTATATAAATATTTTTTTATATAAATATTTTTTATTTTTTTTATATTTTATAATTTCAGCCGAGCCAATATAATTAGTGGTAGAAAGTCCTTCAACTTCGGTACTGTTTCCAGGGTTGCTAGTTAAACATTGTCCATTTAATATATATTTAGATTTCCAGAGTGCCAGAGAAATCATATCATGATAACAAAGTTGCAATATGAACTCTGGTAAAGACATGCAATGATAACAGCAAAATTGCAATATGAGCACTGGTAAAAAAAAATGATGCTGAAAACATTAGGTTTATAATACTCAGAAGTTCATACCCAGATGTCCTCAAGGACACATGGCACAGTGGATAAAGGCGTTGGTTAGATCCAGTGACAGACCCAAAGAAGGTGAATTCAATACCCGGTTAAGGCAGTGGAGAACTTTCAGAGGGAAAATTAGCAGGAGATAACTGACATCCATCAAACATGGCACGTGGAACTAGAACAGTCTACCCCAGTGATCGAAATAAAGGGTTCAGTTCGAAGTTCCAACCACCTGAAGAAGGCCGGAGCGTACAACGGCCGAAATGTTGTGACAAATATGGCGACAAAGATGAGGATAATAGTCCGACTAATGTAAATACTGTATGTAATTTTGAACATAAAATTCCCGATTAATGATATAGAAAGTTTTATGGAACAAATTTCAAAATCTGGATGCAATATTTTATCGTGCAATAGAAGTAAGTAATCCAACGATAAAAACAGGGCATAAATATTTTTACTTAATGTTCAAAGAATTTTGTAGGGAGAGCTAGAATTATCAAGATATAATTTCTTTAACTTCAAGCGTTTCAAAGTTCAACGTATCGTTGCTTGAATCTGAAGATTACTTTAAGCTTTCTATCACCTAAATCAGTGGTCCTCAAACTTTTTTTTTCTGCGCAGCATTTTCGGAATGAAAATTTGTTCGAGTCTAACCAAATTTTCTATGATAAAATGTACATTTAAAAAAAATAAAAACAACAACAAAGAAAAAACAAAGAGAGGGTTAAAGAGAGATAAGCACGGATTCGAAGTCAACATTATAATTGATAACTCTCTCCTCCAATTTGCGGACCCTTGTTACCATATTCTTAATATTGATAAAATCGGTTAATAATTATTTATAACTATTTATACTGGGACTCATGTATGCAATTACAAGTAATTCATCATAATATTTGACATCATTTATTTTTGGTATATGAATTTTCTGAAACTGTTTCTAAATCTTTGATTGTCTTTTAATCATTCTGCCTCACCTGCTATCCACTTCCGTCGCACCTATGAAGCACACCGCACCGTTTGGGAACCACTGACCTAAACAGTCACATATAAATCAGATTTTGCCCCTGGATTCAAAAGAACATTTAAAATTCTTTTCATCTTTTTCCATTTAGCACATTAAAAGGTATAAACGGCTAGCTCTTCTTTTATGTGCCATGTTCCTTCAGGGTGTGGGTGATCCTGGCTCTCCACGACTTCATATCCATTGTAGCATTAAGAAATATTTGAACCCTTACTAAACCTTCTTGTTCACAGTTTGCCATCCATTTGCATAAGCTCGTTGGTTCTTCCTTATTCTCTTGTCTTCAATATGTCCCGTGAGTGTTAAATTTTCCAATCCCACCTTTTTAGCATTCTATTTTTTACTAAAATGCAGCGAAAGAAAAGTTATCCCACGAAATACGCATAGAATAGTCAGAACGTCCCACAATATTTTATTAACCTTCGTATACAAATTCTGTCATCAACTGAAGAACTTAGAAAAATGGGAAAAGTAATTTCCGGATCACCCATTAGAAAGAAAAACAAAACAAAAACAAAACATATTGGACAGCAAAATTCGCCATATCAGCATTTTATTGAAATCAGAAGCTGACCATTTATGACAAACAATAAAACAGATTTTGATCGATTGACGGATTCATTTTCTACGACTTATCAACTCTTTTCAGGTTATTTAAAGCCAGAAAATATTTTTAGATTGTAAGAAGTTTTGGGGAAAGTAATAATTATTTAGTGATACAAGTCTTACTAATTAACCCACAGCTGGAGGGAAAAGAGGCAGATTCATACCTTTTCAAAGTGTATTTGCGCGTAAGTGAATACAACAAACACAACGGGAATTGAAACTCGACTCTCCGATTAACAATTCTGGGCATTATCAATTTCACCATCAGCACATCCAAACTTACAGCATCTGGTATTCCTAAGAGGTCATCCATGTAAGTACTAACCAGGCTCGACGTTGCTTAACTTCGGCGATCATATTAGAACCAGTGTATAAAATAGGTAAATAAGAACCAAATCTACAGACACACACACACACACACACACACACACACACACACACACACACACACACACACACACACTATACATACTCTTCTCTTTAATTAGATGGATTACGATATAACGATATATATTTTTATAAATCAAGAAAAATATTGCAGAAAAATGTATGACAAAGAGGAAAAAAAAATTCTTGTTACGCGTTACGTCCTTTAGGATTTCTTCGGATAAAAAATTTGTTATGTTGGTGCGACTACACATGGGCACGAACGTGGGATGCTGGGAATTTTAATTTTTTTTTATTTTTTATATCTAGCCGATTTCATTTCGATTCTTTTTCTTTCCATCACTTTTGTTACTACATATCCCACACTGTGATAATAAAAGTTTTGCCAGTAATGGTGAAATACTGTAAAAGCACGAATACAAATTTACTATAGATGACCATGTGATCAAGACACTTTCTAGACATTTTCGTCGTAGTGAATTGTTTTCTCCTTTGATTAAAGTAGCATTTTTTATGCCAAAATTGTGGTCAGTCTCGTTACGGTGGGCAACCAACGCATTTGATGTATTGTTTTGTAAAATATCACTTTTTGTGTTCATATAATCTTTTAAATGCCAAATATAAGGATTTTGTGGATGAAATAAAGAACACTCATTATACAAAGCTACAGCATATCATTTCATTTTGCAGCAGATTTCGGTTAATTGTCGTACAGTGGAAGTAAAATAATTTATTTCAATTAAGCTGCTGTCCTAGTTATGCTAGCAACAAACAAACAATTTAATTAGGTTGAGTTTGTGTAGAAAGTATGGTCAATACGGAATATAAACGGGTAATTAATAAAAACGCAACTTTTACTATTAATCAAAAGTTAAAGCCACTTAATGAATTTTTTCAACAAAAATCCTCATTTTCTTTAATTTTGTTCTCACAAATTGATTGATTCGTTTTCCAAGGCTTATCAAACTTTGCACATTATTTAAAACCAAAAAATATTTTTAGATGTTGGTCTATATTTCTGGTATGGAGTATTGTAACGATTTAAACTATTTACATTGATCAGTCTGTTGTCTTTATTGTCATATTCACGATGTTTCAGCCGTTGTACGTTGCGGCCTTCCTCAGGTGACATACGTTAGAATTTCAAACCGAACCCTTTATTTAGTCCACTGTAGTAGATTGTTCTAGTCTCACGCGCCTTTTTCTGGGTATTAAAGTTTCAGTTATTTCACATTAGTTACACAACTCGCCAAGTTTTTTTACACCTCTGCTGTGGCCAGGTATTGAACTTACAACTCTTTAGGCCAAGTCACTGGATTACTTCAACCAACGCTTTTATCCATTGGTCCATGTAAGAATTGTCCTTGTAAAAGTTTTCTTTTTTTTTTAAAGATAATAATGTTCTTGTGATACAAGTCTTACTAATTAACCCTTAACTTCGGGGATCGTTTATGTAATGTTAATATGTTTATATGGCAATGGATGTTGAATAATTTCCTCGTAGAGGAAGAGAAGACTTCGGACGACAGAGATGTCATTCTACAGAAGGATTCTGAGAATATCATGGACGGAGTATTTAAGCAACGAGAAAGTTTTAAGAAAAATGGAAACAAAGAGGACATTTATATTGTGCTGCCCCCCCCCCAAATCGTTCTGTTTATTAACTATATTTTCTGCTTAATAAGTGAACGAACATTTTAACCAACCCCAGTACTTACATTAAGAAAAAAAGAAAATATTTTTGGGACACAAGGAGGAAAGGAAGCTTGGAGAATATGACACTCACAGGGCATATTGAAGGTAAGAGAGACAGATGGAAATAGCAAGTAACCTATCTAAGGAGCTTGTGTAAATTGATGTCTGGTCAGGGAGTGAGAAGAACGGTAAAAAAGCAAACATTTCTACAAAGGACAGGAAGTTATGGAGAGTCGTGATCATGCATGTACTGAAAGAACACTGCACATAAAGAAGATGGATTTAATAATTTAATAAATTTATCTAATTCCTAATGCTTATTGATATTCAAAGAATCTAACGAATGTAATCTCCGAGTCTGTTAAGTGACTGCATGGGAACGAAATCAACAAAGACATCTAGCAAAATTAATGAACTGACTTAATTACTTTTTCAACTTAAAATGGCGTTAATAATCTATCTATACCTTCATTGATCTATAATAATACAAATTGTATTTTTAGGGACTTGATATTGGGCATATATCTTGGTAGTCTGTCACTACACATTAAATGATACATATAATTCTACATATACTCTAAAAGGTTACCCACAACAAATGCAAAGAAGATAGTGTTTGACCAAGCAATCCAAATCAATAATCAACAATAACTGAACGCAAAATGTAATGGTGACCTAAATTAAACGACCCGTGGCATAAATAAATAAAGGAATTTTTTTCTGTTTGTTTACTGGTCGATCGAAAAGTTGCAGTATGCCTAAGATTGTGTGTGAAATAATTTTATTGACACGTTTTAGATTTTAATTTAAGAATGCACCAATATAAGCTAATAACATGTTCGAGAATTTGATTCCGAGACGAATATGGAGATTATCTTCGTATATCTCGAATAACTAAAGATTTTCTCTGTCTTCCGTATGGCTAAGTTTGTTTAGATTTTATCTTCTGTCAATTTGTCAGATAAATTGCAGAAAGGATATGGCCAACGATGATAAAAAACCACGCATGCGCAAAGTATTTTTTTAATTGTGGATAGGAAAAAGGAGATATTTTTCATATGGCAAATCTAACGACTTTTATTTTTATCTTTCAGGTAATTTATGCTTACATATTTGTGTGTGATATTACATATTCTTTGTGTTTTTATGAACTTTTGTTCAAGATCAAAACTTTATGTTAATTTTTGTGTAGTATTGGATCGAAACGAAAGTTCGTAGCATTTTTAAGTGAATTTGAAAGAGAGGATTTAGATATTTGTACATGGATTTATTCAATCGCGTATCTTCCATTTTGTTACACTATATATCGCTATCTTTGCATAAGCTTCATGATTCCACCCTCCAAGAACTTGGCATCTTTCTGAGTAATAAACTGTTTTTTTTTTTGTTTTTACAAGCTTACATAAAATTGAAGTTCTTCCCATTTAAGAGAATTTTGTAGCGATCGAAATAAGTTATACTTCGCAGGTGCAAGCTCAAGTGCGTACGGAGAGTGTAGATATAAGTCAAGCTGTTCCAATTTCTGTCAGGTCGGCATAGAGACATGATGTCTGATGTTGTCATGATGGAAAACGAGACGCTTTCGTCTGGCCATTTCCGGGCGTTTTTCATCGATTACCGCCTTTATCAGTTCAATTAGGGACAATACTTGTCTGAATCGAACGTCTGATTTTGCGGAAGAGGCTTGTAATACATAACGCACTTCCAATCTCAGCAGATACGCATCATCATCTTCTTCGACTGAAGACCGACTTTGGGATTGATTAATGCTGGCTCATTTCTTTCATCATTATTTCTTTAATCAGCTGCGAGCTCGAGTCTCGCTAGAGGATTATGCTTCCTTTCAGATCCGTGCTGCTCACCCTGTCAATTATGGTCAGTACATATGATAAATATATCGCTGAAAATATCTCTCTATAAATATATATCCCCGGTGGGTAATCGAATGACAAAAACGAAAATTATTTTTAAGTAACTTGTTTCGTCCGCTATGATATTTTTATCGATAGAGTCAGTCAGTCATCTATCTATCTATCTATCTATCTATCTATCTATCTATCTATCTATCTATCTATCTATCTATCTATCTATCTATATCTAGAATAAATTCTAAGGAGTTAGGCAAACTTACCTAGGTTTCACCTAAACGGATCTTCAGGGTAAACTGGCCAGTTTACCTTGAAGATCCGTTTAGGTGAAACCTAGGTAAGTGATGTGGGGCCAAAGTTGGGACCACAGAAGGAAAACACGGAACACGGATTAGATGTAAGAACGATATATTAACAACAGGTTACAGAGATAGTGTAAGCCGAGCTTACTATATGTTAGTGTCCGACACTGGTAGTCGTACTAGACTGTCACTATCTCTCTGTGTCACTCTCTAAAGTGTTATGTCGCCTACTTAATATAGGCCTGGAAGAGTCTATTGTGTAGGTAGTTTCCGGTCTCACAATAGTAAGTTTGCCTGGCTCCTAAGGATTTATTCTAGTTTATCGCTCTACTTAGCGTATTGAGCACTCTACGTTTTAGTCCTTCTAGTCATTTGGGCTTTGGATTAAGGATTTAAAGCACTTGGCGATTTGTTTCGTCTTGTTCTGATGTTTTTAGTACTTTCTTTTTTTTTTTTTTCCAATTTTTTCCTCGGTTACCGATTTGTCCTGACATATCTACAAGTTGAGCTATCCGAGATTTTACCAACGAGTACTACTATTAATCTCTCTCCCTCTATCTATCTGTCTCTGTCTCTGTCCCCCTCTCTCTCTCTCTATATATATATATATATATATATATATATATATATATATATATAATAAAGTTGTTGGGCAGAACAATGTTAGATTAGTGAACGGATATTTTTTAAGTGTTCAGTACACAAATTTGAAAAATTGAACGTGTTTATATATACGCACGCCACACACACACACACACATATATGTATAAGATTAGTAAAAATTCACACTTAACACTACCTTATAGTTTCATCAGGTGGTTACTGGTAAATAATTAATTCGTAGCACTGTTCGAGCCCGAGATTTACCTTGACCCGCTACTGAATCAGGTAGTGACACAAGGTCGGGTTTTAACGTGGGGACCAGAGTGTTTCCACTCGGGCCGTTGGTCTAAGCTGGTCTTAGCTTGCCTAAGTTGGTCTTAGCTTGTCTGAGCTAGTTATAGCCGGTCATACCACCGCTACGTAACAGATGTTACGCAACAGTGGGGACGCAAGGGAGGAGTGAAGGCCCCCGGCACAAAACATACTACAACCGCATCTCCTCCGACGGGTTTGATAAAAAAAACACCCTCTCCTCCTCTGCCAATCCCTCCGGTCATAGTTAATGTCAAAATGTAGACATGCCTATAAGCATAACCTAGCCCAATACGAAGCCAGATGATTAAATTTACGTATTTTTTTTTTTTTTTACTCTTTCTCTCTTCCGGTTATTCTCACTCTTTCCTCACCAATCCCCTTTTCTGATATTTCTAATTTGTGGCGATTAGTTAAGTTATATAAGCGGGCTCAAACAGTGCTACGAATTATTTACCAGTAACCACCTGATGAGACCGCTAGGTTGAAACCCGAGTACTGTTATGTGTGAATTTTTTCAAATCTTTTATATTATAATCCGCTCAGAACGTTCAATTTTATGAATTTTGTATTGAGCACTTTCTTAAAATATCCTTTCATTGGTCTGACCTAATAGACCTATATATATATATATATATATATATATATATATATATATATATATATATATATAAAGAAGTAATGGATTTTTATCGAATAAAATAAACCGAGCGGCTACTCAAATAGAAGAGATAAAAAAAATGTATTATATATAATATTTCGCCGTTGACACGTTCTGTGTCTGTCTAGAAATTTTGTTGGTTAGTGATATCAAGATAGTCACAATGGTTTTTATCAGATAGGCTAACCTATAAACAAATCAACAATTTTGCAGCAGTTTTTAACATCAACTTGAGATTTTTCTTGTTAAATTTCCATGGGCTCCTGTTCATGTAGTCAGGATAAGTGCGATCAAGTATGTCATTTGTTCAACGCGAGGATTTCCCTGCTCTTTGGCGGTTTTATTTTTCGGGGCGGTAGTTCATTTGCTCTTCTTTTTTCCGGCCTTCAGACAATCACTTAAAGGCTAACACAACGACCTTAAGGAAGTCGTTCTAATGAAGTTAA
>CAHIKZ030002711.1:380000-395000 GCA_903632075.3 Acanthosepion pharaonis | reverse complement strand
ATATATATATATATATACCTTGTTTGTGTGAGCCCCGGTGGATGAGCTCGTGTAGATGGGTGTACGGGCGTGTATGTATGTTTGCGTAAGAATGAATGGCGTCACAACGACAATTTTTCCTCCCACTTCCATAAAAACAACAATACACGCAACCCTACATAAATCCAAATTTTAAAAAAATTAATCAATTTGTCTGATGATCGCAAAAGCGTGAAACCCAGGGTCACAAACTCACATTAGTCCAACTAAATATGTTAGCTCTATCTCTGATATTGAGCGCTTTCCAATAAGTACCGCGCATATAATATATAAATAATATATATATATATATATATATATATATATATGCATACTTTTCATATATACTTCACTCCCCCATAAGCTGAGTACTCGCGCTGTTCTTTTTAAAGAAATGGATGAGTTTTACCTAGGATACTCCCTGAAAACATCCCTATATTCACCCAAGCTTCATATAAACTTCAACTAACAGAGAAAATCAAAAGTCTCATAAGAAGAATGAGATGGAAAGCATGCTTCTTCCTCAACGACCCAAAAAAACAAAGACATTTAACTTCAATACAAGGAAATGCCCACCAATATGTGAAGAAATACTAAAATTCGAGGAAGACATGACAAATATAGTCAGAAACTTGAAGTTTAAAAAACACTTGGACAATTTCCAGAAGAAAATTATAGAAGACAAGAAAAAAATAATCAATTCCAATAAGGTATTCATATTGGCTGACATGACTATGAACACAATGGAACCAACAGCTTACAATAAACTAGTAACCAACAAAATCACACATTTATGCAAGAAGACAACCGTGAACACAACCCCCCCAAAAAAAAACATGATAAACCAAGAAGCTAAAGTTATAGCCGTCAAATTAAAGATAGATGAAATAATAAACAGAATAGCTGAACAACAAGCTTTCACGACAACAAAAGACCACAAAACCAACTTCGTAGAAAAAACCACATTCAGACTTATCAACCCTGATAGGAAAAATCAGCAAAAAACATATTGGAAACTATCAACACCAGCCTAAGGGAAAATTAGGTCTTAACCAATGGAAAAACACCAAAGCTGTCATAGAGTGGTTTACAGCAATAGAAAACAAGAACAAAATTATTTCATCCAATTCGACATAGTAGATTTTTATCCATCCATCACGGAAAACATTGAATGACGCTATACAACTAGCACAACATGTAAAAATCACGGACGGAGATATTAAAATAATCAAACACTGTCGCAAATCTCTGTTGTTTCACAATAATGAAACATGAGCAAAAAAAAACAAAAACAAAATCACTACCTATTTGATGCAACAATGGGTAGCTACAATGGATCATTTGCGAATTAGTAGACATACTCATCCTATAATACTTAACAAGAATCCTGGAGGAAAAGTACACGGAACTATATAGAGATGACAGACTTATCCTGATAAGAGAATCCAATGGCCCCAAATTAGACAAATTTATTAAAATATAGTGAATGCCCTAAAAACCATTGGATTCAAAATAAATGCAGGTACAACAACAGTAAATTTCCTAGACGTCACTTTTAACCTGAACAACAATACATACGAACCCTACAAAAAAGATGATAACACCCCAACTTACGTACACACATCCTCCAACCATCTACCTTCGATCATCAAACAAATACCCATATCAATCAGCCGCAGACTATCCGAAAACTCATCTAACATAAACATTTTCAATAACAAAAAACACCATACGACGAAGCACTAAAAGCAAGTGGATACACACAACAGCTAAAATATACACCTCCACAGCGAAAACGCAAAAACAGAAAAAGAAATATTATCTGGTTTAATCCACCGTACAACAAAACCGTCAAAACAAACATAGGTAGGACATTCCTAAATTTAATAGAAAAGCACTTCACTGAAACAAACCGATTAGCAAAAATATTCAACAAAGATAACGTTAAAATCAGTTACAGCTGCACAAAAAATTTAACAGAAATAATAAAAAGCCACAACAAAAAAATGACAACCTACAATAATCCAATCAAGGAACCCCAATGAAACTGCAGAAATAGAACATGTTCACTCCAGGGAAATTGCCAACAAATGAATACAATATATAAACCCAAGGTAAGTGCAAACAACAGGACAATGTACTACATCGGTGCCACAGAGGGTCCATTCAAAAAGAGAAAAAGCAACCACAACCTTTTATTCTCCAACAAAAAAATGCTCGAACAGCACTACACTATCTACATACATATGGCATCTGAAAGACAGAAGTATTACACTAAGAATAAGCTGGAAAATATTGAAAAAAACACCTGCCTACAACAACATTACAAAAATATGCCTACACTAAAAAGTAGCAATAATATCTCATACCCCACAAAAGATTTACTAAACATAATATCAGAAATAATTTCTAAATGTAGGCATGAAAATAAATACCTTTTATCAGAATTTATAACCCCCCGCCCCCCCCAAAAAACACCACCACATAAACCACCATTGACCCTATAAACATGAAAAGAAAAACCTCTGATACCATAACACCATCAATTACTCTCTAGTCCAAGCTACCAACATAATAATTGCATTTATTTTTATTATCATTCCACCACTATTACTAATAACTTCTACCACATTAACGATTTGCTACTACAATTATTATGATCATCACCCCCCCCACCATTACTACCACATCAAAATTACTAATGCCATATTAGTCCGCAATCACCATTAACGTAAATTACTCCTCTCTCCCCAGCAAAATTAATACCACCGCATAAACACTAATAAGGATTACAAATTGGAATTTTTACCATTTACATATGCGCAATCACCAAAAACAAGTAAATAACCGGCTTAGAAATAATAACAAAACAGCGTTAAAACTTTTTAAAAATAATAGCAATTTTTACCTATCATAGTTTTACACAGACCCCATTATACGTATATATGTGCATGCGAGGAAATATTATTCAGCGAAAAAATAGAAAAACGGTCTGCGTGTTGATATCGCTACATTCAGGAAAATTATTTGCTACACAATCCATCATTGAATTCATCAATCAAATGCGCACGTACACAAACATAAACATATGTGAATAGTATGTACACAACAGCACACATATACATATATATGACAAGTCCTATATTGTTCACATATATTTATGTTTGTGTGTGCCCCGGTGGGCGAGCGCATGTGTATGTACCTCAATGGGTGTACAGGCGTGTATGTATGTTTGCATAAGTATGAGTAGAGTTACAATGACAATTTTTCTTCCCACTTCCATAAAAACACCAATACACGCAACCCTACATAAATCCAAAATTAAAAAAAAATTAATCAGTTTTTCTGACTACCGCAAAAGCGTGAAACACAGGGTCACAAACTCACATCAGTCCAACTATATATATATATATATATATATATATATATATATATATATATATATATATATATACGGTGCGATGGGTAAAATATATATCTAACCAGCGACTCTTGAATTTTAAATTTAACTTTAAAGATGATTTTTATTTTATGTATTTTGGGTAGTTACAGCAATGTAAACATAATCTGTGTCTCATGAAGTCCTAAAAAACAAACGGTAGCCGTGATTACGCGTTTATCACCGTTACTTGTGATCACAAGTGATGATAAAATCTGTCAACACATTTACTGTTGTTCTACGGAGACTTTATCTGTTAAAACATAATTTCAGAAAATGCCCCCGTGAGTGCCTTTTATATATATATATATATATATATATATATATATATATATATATATATTAAGAACTCAGTAAATCTTAAAAATTTTGGAAAATATTCTAATTAATCTAATCTAATCGTAATCTAATTTTAAGAATGTTAAATTTTAATTTTCTATTGTTATCGCTCTTATTTTCCGATTATGTCGTGTATGATCGACCATACTTTCAAACAGGGGCAAGTTACGTAATATTTTATATACAAAATGAAATTAAAAATCTAAAAAAATATTGTGTGTGAACGACTTTATTAAGCTTTTCAATTTTTGATTCGTAAATATAGTTTTCACCAATCCAACCGGATTGAAGTAATGCAGAATTTTAAACGATATCAAAAATTATTGTTTAAAAATGAAAACGATTCTTGTAAACATTCATTATTCATCGAATATTCTTTTTCTTAAGATATTATTGTCTTTAATAAATGTCATTTATAAAATCGATTAAAAGCTTTTCTAATTAAATAATGTCATAGTTTTATTGCATTTTTTTATTTTTATTTTAAGATTCGGGGCAGATTTTCGGGAAATCAGTTGTAGTTTGAAAAAGAAATTTGATGATTTGCATTTTCCAAGAATCCTGCTTTTAATTAATTAAACAAATTTTGAAATTGCAATTGAATTTCTAGAAATTTCATGAAATTATTTGGTGGGTGACATATATATATATATATACATATATATATATATATATATATATATATATTACCAAAATTTTCTAAAACAAAAACTTTCAAATATAATTCAATTCATCAGTGAAGAAGTCCTGAAATTTTAATTTAAATGCGACAATTATTTGATTTTTGCAAGAATTTCAAATTGAGTGTGTTTTTCACCGGAAAATATTACGTCGACTGCTAACGTTAAAAAAAGATTTTAGCCAAAGTTTCGAAAATTTCCTAGAAAGTATTAAAAAAATTTAATAAAATAATAAAAAATACTTTGGTCTTTTCCTCTTAATAATAATATAAATATTTTGTTGATAAAACTGCGTTTCATCATGCTATTCCGGAGGCACCTATGTATATATATATATATATATATATATATATATATATTTTAATTTTTGTATATTTAGTAGAAGGCCGTCCTTCGATAAAATATTTTCCGGATATTTGTTAGTAAGTAATTCATACTTATTTTCCACATTGAGGAACTATGGTTATGTATTTGACTAAGTAGACTCTTTGAATGTAGCCTTAATGTAACTAATCATTTCATTGCAGCCGATCATTACCATTATCATCATTCAAATATTTCCAAATTTAAAATCAGTGACAGTATCATGGAGTAAATACATATAGTCACGTACCGTTTATCCAAGCTGAAAGTAAATTTTCATAGGCTCAAACTCAACGCTATCATATCTAAAGCATCACGCCCAGCTTCCTAAATAAGTAGTGTCAACATTTCAAAGATGTACAACTAATAAAAAAAGTCATGGAAAATTCTTTGAGTCACTATAGTTGGGCAGGAGAAACTCCGAAATGATTGAATAGAGGTCGTTTTCTTTTTTAAGCTTTCTATTTACTAGAGACTAACCATCTAATTTATGTGTTATTTGTACTGCAATGTATTATTTATTCGTTGAACCTAAACGCCATTTAGTCATGTTGTCCTCCGATGTCTGCTGTTGACGGGTAAAGCCAAGAAGTAGAGCGTAAAGCGAATAAAAGACGAAGAGATTAAATCTTTATTCGCCTCAGAAAGAAACAATTCAATTCTTGAATGGCCATCTCGACTTTTACATATTTTAGCGTATTTTATCGAATAACAGCAGAGCTAATAACACTTCTCAGATTGTTTGCAGATGAGACTTTCCCAGGTGAAAAACTTTTTTGAACATTGAATATTTATAAATCTTGTAGAGTTGGAAAAAGAAAATTTGTAGCCAGGCAGTCAAATTCATAAACTGAGCCGAGAATCTTTGCAAGCGCGAGTATAAATTAGATCAGGGCAACACTGATTAGGTTAGGGTAAAAATGCCTTTACGCTCATATATA
Source organism: Acanthosepion pharaonis (assembly GCA_903632075.3). Taxonomy (NCBI): domain Eukaryota; kingdom Metazoa; phylum Mollusca; class Cephalopoda; order Sepiida; family Sepiidae; genus Acanthosepion; species Acanthosepion pharaonis. Next base: position 389,220 of record CAHIKZ030002711.1, on the reverse strand, counting down.
TATATATATATATATATATATATATATAATATAGTTTATAACTTAGCTTAGAGTGGTGTTGGTTCAGAATGCCTACTACGTAGTTTCTTTTCTGGAAGACAACAAGCCTTGAAGAGTGAACGTGTTATTTTGATGTGCTCGCGGAACTATGTAGTAGGCATGAGTGAACCAACACTACTCAGCTAAGGGATAAACTTCAAATTAATTCTATTAACGCTCTATCCTAACTTTTGATATCGAGCAATTTATGACAAAACCCGCCTGCCCAAAAGGCTTTTCCACCCAGAAAAAGAACCAACAATTTTGGTACTTAATACTATATATATATATATATATATATATATATATATATATATATATATAAAATTTAGTGTGTTGAGTAAAGCTGAATTCGAATTCCAGTCAAGTTCATTACATTCACTTAAGTGCTAATACCCTTAAGAAAGGTATGAATCCATCTCCTCCCCACCAGCAATGGGTAAATAACAGGAGAGATCGGATGGTGTAGTCTTAGGCGGCGAACAGTGTAGAAGAAGTACAATTCAAAACCTGCGGAGGGTTGTTTGGGCACCTTGTTGCATGCCGTGCACCATTTTTCTGTTTTCGGCTATTCCGAAAAGTGTGGATAATTCTGCAAAAGCCTTCACCACTATAATCAAATATGTGCAGGTAGTCTGTTGATTTTAAGGACTGAGCTGCTTAACACTCATACGTCGAAAACGACGGGAGAGTCCGCTAGATATAATGTATCACTTTAAACGTTATTTTTAGTCGGCGCTCCATTTATTTATTAAACAATATATTTATCTATTGTCACCTATCGACCTGAATGTTCGAAAAATCATATACGAGTATCCACTAAAAATAAAGTTTAAGTGATACGAATCAGTCGGGTTAATAAAAATCCACTCTCTCTCTCTCTCTCTCTCTCTCTATATATATATATATATATATATATATATATATATATATATATATGATAAAACGAAAGAACAGTAAGATATATAATCCGGTGTTCTTAATTGATATTTTTATTTTTACAAAACAGTGCTCAATATAAATTTACAGAGAATAAATATTAAAAATTAACTGATTTGAAATATGGTTTCTTTGTTACACAGGAATTACCATGTTTTTAGCTTCGGTTTTTGAAACATGGTAATTCCTGTGTAGCGAAGAAACCATATTATAAATCAGTTAACATATATATTAATGAATTCATACTTCCCTATACAGTTAGTCTCGAAAGCGCATATCTGCTCAGTTTCATAACCAGTGTTCAAAAGTAGGATTTTGATTGTACTGTGCTAATTTGTTGAGAATCCAAGTAATATCTGGTCTTATGTATGTTTTTACATAAATTGAAATTCCTATGGTTTCTCCATACTGTCTTGCGTCCAAAGGTTGTAAGCCTGTACATTAGCTCTTGTTTTGGGATTGCAATTAACCATTTTGTTTTCAAGATACGCATGTTGATTCAATCTAACTTCATCTGGTTTGGCTATGAAGTCTATTTCAAGAAATCGTGATATTTAACCTAAATCTTTCATTTTAATTTTTTTGTGCAAGTTTATTTTTCACATTATTCGACATTGTTAGGTCAATTGAAGCTATTAGAATATAATCAACCCATATTGAAATTATTACTACTTGCTTATCTTTGTTTTTCACAAACATGCAAGGATCGATGATGTCTCGTTTAAATTTCCTTTAATGAGTTCTTAACTTGACTTCTTCCAGTCCTTTCCACTCTGTTTTAGTCTATAGAGTGATTTATTTAATTTATACATTAATTTTTCTTTTTCTTTCTTCCTGAAATTTCATAACCTACTTGTTCTAAGTAAGTTTCACAGTCAATTTTTGCATTAAGGTATGCATACTTAACATCCATTTGGTGCACTATTAAGTCGTATTGTGCAACCGACTGCATTAGTTCTGATTGTAGTCATCTTAGTAGGAGGTTGGATAGGTTTCTTGATAATACAAGTCCTTAATTTGACTAAATCGTTTAGCAACATATCTTGCTTTATTGTGTTCTTAGTATTTTCCTTAATACTATTAAACTGATCTACCACTAACTACATTTATATCAAACAATGAGGTTGTTACTGTGAAGGTATTATTTTGCATTAAAGATTTAATTTCTTCGTCCATTGCTTTTTTCTATTCTTGGGATTCGGTGGAAATTATTGCTTCAATATACGTTTGAGGAATATCAATTATCTTATTACAAGAATCCATATTAAGATATGCAGAATCATGGTCACTTAACTCATCACCATTAATGTAATCCTTTAGATAATATGGCGTTCTTTGCTGTCTGAGCGGATATCTGGAATTTCTATCATTTTCAACACGAGAAATTTCTTCATATTGTGGTGTGATTTCACTATCAGTTCTGTTCTGATTATTATGTTCATCTGTCGGTATATTAATTTCTTCTCTTACAGGTTGGTTATAACTTAACCTACGGTGAAATTCTTCATCAAAATTATTTAACTGTTGAGTATTTTCATTTTCTTCAATAGCAAATCTCTTTGTGAATATAACTGATCTTATTTTCTTAATATAATCTTTCTGTCCAAATAGACAAAATATGCAGGGTTATACTTATCATTTCCCACAAAAATTACATTTTTCTGATCTTGGACCCAGTTTCTTTTTTACTTGAATATATGTATAACACATAGTTCCAAAGATGTTCATATTTCGAATATTCGGTTCTTTACTGGTAAATGTTCATACGGAGTTGATTTTAATCTGTGGTTGTAGCATCTATTTCGGATATATGTCGATGTAAGTAGAGTATAGACTATATTAGCATTACACTGAGACATTTCGATTAATGTTCGCCATCCTTTTTTAACAGTTCCATTTTGATGAGACGAATATGGCGCCGATGTTTCATGTTTTATGCTATGCCTGGTTAAAAGAGATGTTTTATCTGTTATAAAGATGTCTGGGATATTACAATGACCTTAATATTTTATGCCACGTTTCGAGATTATGTTTGACTTGTTTCGTGTGTCCTATCAAATTTATTCAAATAATATAATCGATCACGCAACTTTATATTCATTTAGATTCCATTTCCTATGATTAGTGAAGCTGAGTTCTGTGAGGAATTTATGAGAGCTCTCCTTTCTGCTTGTACCGAAAAGATATTTGGTTAAAAGTTGAAACATAAAGAACATTATTTAAATTCATATTGTGTTTAATGCCTTTCCTATCATATAACATTCATTTAACCGATCGCTTTTCAAATGCAATATTATTACTTCATTATCTGACCGACAATTCAGTAAAATGTTCACTTAGATCAAAATTCTCTCCACATTTCATAAATATTATCATATATATCTGTTGTCGCTTGACAATCGACAAGTAATTCAAAATTAACAGATTTAATATTTGGATCTACTTTTCTCTTGTAGTAAAAATTTGTTTTCTTTCCCATTGTTAACGTTATTACTTTTCTTTTTTTCTATAAAATTTTGTGTCGTGTGTTTTTGATTCACAAAATTCACACAATCTTCTTGAGTGTTCCCAGTAAAAAAACGGCAAATTTATTATCACTGTTTTATCTTTCATGAATAATTGACATTGAATAAACGTGAATCAATTTCTTGAATATTCATTCGACTCTCGTGTAATTACATAACTCTAATTGGTTCTTTTATGATTGATTAATTGCTGCTTGATCTTGTGACTCGTCATTTAAAGGTTATTTGCAGACAACTTTCGTCTTTCATTCTTCTTTGGCAAACAACTCACTGATTTTGATCATCAAGTTAACATACTTTTCAAAGAAAAATATCAGACGTGGGGATTGACGAAATGTGCAAAAATTCTTCCAGAATTTTTCAGACACATCCGTCGTTACCAGTTTTCAGCGGTTGTCTCACGTCTTTCTGAATTTACCTCTATTTTACTGGGCATCCTGTATTTTGTAGGTAATATTTCGCCTTATGGTCATTTTTATTACCTTTGAAGCACTTGGTGACTGTTTTGAAGCACTTTTCTTTACACAGGTTTTCATCATTGATTCTTATCGATGATTTGTGCTTTCACTTTCATCGAAAGCGCGTAACGAAATTTTAAATTCCTGTAGAGTTGGTTGCTTATCCTCTTGTATTATTACAGTTTTAAATGTATTAAAACTTGCTGGAAAACTTTTGGGGTAACATCTCTATCAATAGTGAATCCGAGATTATCTCGCGGGAATTTCTTAAGATTGCTATTTCAGCGTGAAGGACGTAATCTGTTAAATCCTCTTGTGTATAATGCAATTAATTTAGGTTTTCATTCGTACATGTAATGCTCTCTTATTTTATTTTATTTTTTTTATCGATCTTTGTCCGCTGTCTTTTGCATCTCTCATCTCTAATGCTAAACTCCTGTCGTCGAGTAATTGAATCAACTCGGCAAAAATGTCTCTCGAGTTCATTTTTTTTATTTTAACGTGTGGAGATATCCCATAAATTTTACTTCCCATACTTCATAATTCTTTTCATTTCCATCGAATAATAAATATATTTCGTCTTCTGGGCCCGTAACCTGTGGAATTGCGTCCATAAGCTTGTTGGGTTGTTGCAGTGTTAAGTTGACATATTATAACGACGAGAAGTAAAGAGGAAGAAAGAACGGAACGAAAGCTTTATAACATAACTTTATTCAAGGGAAACTAATCACTAACTAATTATACAGCAGAAATGAAGGAAGTGGAATATTAAATGGTCTTTCAGCTAAAAGATTTCCGGAGGAAGGGAGATAACTGTAGCCATTGTTTACTCTAACAATATATTTTAAATAAATTGGGATTCATTTATGTATTATATATTTTAAATTACCTCTTTCTGTACATATGATCATAAAAGTATGCCATTTAGCAGCCTCCATAATTTACCTAGACTTTTCGGTTAGCCTGATGAATATTTATGAGTGTTCATTAAATTTGAAAAGTTTGAAAAAAATAACATTTTTACTTTTGTTCATAAATACTTATTGCAAAATAAAATTCTTGATAAAGTCCATCAGAAGACGAAACGTGTGGGCTAAGATAAGTTTTCCTTTTGTCTTTATTCATATTGTCCTTTTACAGATATATTTTTAGTTACATCTTAAATTGTACACACGCACCTCTCTCTCTCTCTCTCTCTCTCTCTCTCTCTCTCTATATATATATATGTGAGTGAAGTCATTTTGGGGGTATTTAGAGTAATCAAATATAGTAATTCATTGAGCCTAGAATAATCAACAGAATGCAGAAAACACTCAGTGCCGTAGTGATACTTCTCCAAGTACACGAAGACCCACGAACAGTGTCCCAAGAGCTACGTCTTTTTATATATATATATATATATATATATATATATATATATATATATATATATATATGGAGAAATATAGTTTTAAGGTGTGCTATATTTATGGGATAAAGTGCTCAATTTAATAACCGCCCCCACACTCTGCATGAAAGAATTTTAAAACATTTTTTAAAATTAAAGAAAAATAAAAAAAAAAAATTAAAAGAAAAATGCAAACAATTCTTGTAAAAATTTTTTATTCATCGAAAAAATTTTTTTTTCTTCAGATAATAATGTCCTTAATGTATATTATTTATAAAAGCAAATAAAAGCCTATCTAATTCGATAATTAGATAGTTTATTGCAGTTTTTATTTTACGATTTGGAGCAGATTTTTAAAAAGTTGGCAGTAGTTGTGAAAAAAAAAAATTTCTCCAAGGAGTCCTGCTTATAAGTAATATAAAACGATTTGCGAACTCTTTGAAATTCTAGAAAATTTCATAAAATTAATTTATGATGGGGCGGGGGGGAAGATGTAAAAAAAAATATTTTTACCAAGATATTCTAAAAATAAAAATTTCAAAAATAAATTAATTCATTTTTGTCCTGAAAGTTTCATTTAAATTAGACAATTATTTGATTTTTACAAGAATTTCCAAATTAATGTGTTTCCCCCGAAACTGTTACACTAAAAAATGGCAATGGCCACTAGTCTTACACAGTTAACAAAAAAAATAAAACAAAAAAAAAAGATTTTTGGCCCAAATTTAGAACGTGCTAGAAAGAAGAAAATTTTTTTAAAATATTTAAAAAACACTTTTTTCTTTCTTCTTAATAATAACATAAACATTTTAATGATGAAACTTTGTTTTTATTAAGTTTCGGACCTTTTATCATTATGCTATACTGATTTTATAGCAAATTATTGGAAGTACCTACTTTTATCTATTGTCCTGTAGGATAATAAAATGGTTCATTAAAGCGTCGGTTCGTGAGTTTAGTGACACAATTCAATCCCTGGGCAGGATAACATAGACATACTCAGTGGAAACAATGTCAGCAATAATTGAGCATTGCTAAATAAGAACAAGGCGAGATGTCCCTAGAGAGAGACAGAAGATTAAATAAAGTATTCAGTTCGAAATTCCCTAAAGTTTACACGGATTGACACAGACTAGTAGAAGACGTTGTAATAATAATAACAAAGATGAGGATATTAGTCCGAATGTAAATAACGCTACTCCACAATAAGCAAAAATAAATAAAATCTTACATATTTATAAGATCACCATTCGTCCATGCTTCGAATATTGCTGTCAAATATGGTCTGGTATGTCAAACTGTTCGTTGAGAATGTGGGTCTTTCCGCGTGGTGGACCTAAGATGGGAAAAAAAAGACGAGCATGCTGTCTATTCTTTTTTTGCATCATCTTGGCTGAGGAGGAAGTGATGTAGGTCGTTAATGATTGGTCGCTTGTAATTTCAAGATCAGCAGTGGCAGTTACTTAATGTGTTGCGAGCTTGGTGGATTTATTGCTTCAGGGTCGTCTGCCGGAATAGTACTGTTTCGGTAGGGTCTCTTGGGTGAACAAGTATGATGATGGAAGACCCGAAACTTGTCATGGACCCAAGTCATAACATCACTGACAAGGCGATCCTGCGCACTCATTGGAGTGTTTCCATAACAAGTGCTCTTGCTATATATTTAGAGATTCTTGAGAAAATACAAAGAGAAATCTGCAATGTTAGTGGTCCTGACCTGAAATCCCTGCTTCAATCTCTTTCCCACCGTCGTAATGTCGCTTCCTTGTGCCTTTTCTATACACTCGTTCATGTTAATTGTGCTGGTGAACTTTGCTCTATGGTATCTAGACTTTAGGAGGCACAGTGGAGTAATGGATAGCGGCTTTCGAATTCCAGTCAAATTCATTACATTCACTTACGTATGTATGATCTTCTCTCCACCACCCAGTAATTAGCAGGACAGACCGGGTTCTATAGTCTTGGATGGCAATTGGTCTACCGCAGAAAGAAATTGCAACCTACTGCTGGAAAAAGTCTACCTCGTCAGCTATGTATCGAAAAATACATGATTGCCTAAGCGTGTATCACGCATAGCACATAACTGACTGAATAGATTGCTGGCAAGGTCTCATCATTTTACAGTTGAATTGGTTAGATTTAACTGTAAGTCTATTGCTAAAATTTTTTTCTCTCGTTCTTCTCACTTGTGGAACTTCTCTTCTCTCTTTCCAGCCAACTTTGTTCTTCAAAAATATAAATGAAATGTCACTCGTTACCTACCGTCTTCTTGATTCCTCTTCTATGATTGTTCTTGCTGGTTAATAATATTTTTCATTTTCTTATTCTTATCCTTTCACATTCAGTAACCACATGTGTCTTAGTGACTTTATTGCTTTGCTTGGGGGGGGCGGAATTATTTAAAAAAAAAAGAAAAACGTTTGAATGCTACCCTGATCTGATATTTGAACATTCACCTTTTCTGGTGACTTCACCCCGCCAAAAAAAAAAAAAAAAAAAATGAAAAGAAAAAAGTGCAGTCGACCGTTAATTTCATTTGTCGACTGTCAATAACAAAATGGAAAACATGTCGTTTCTAGGTTTTCGTGACTCTTACACGCTTCAACTGCAGCCGATGTTAGAAAAAGCCCATGCGAGTCATCGACACAGAAAAAATAGTGGGTTGTTAAAAAAAGAAAAACAAAAAAAAAGCTTTTTTTTTTTTTTTTACTTGACTGTCATCCGACTAAGCGTAATAACAAAGCATTTGCAATCGACCATTTTCTTTAAATCATGGGTTTCCCTTTCTGGGTTTGAGGTGTCCACCTGTACAGAAATGAAGAACAAAGAAAAAATATGCAGTGTCATGATAGATCTATGACTATTTGAATTGAATGGTAAATGATCTTTCTTTTTCCATGCGATATTTTAAGAGAAGAGGCGTTGTGATAATATGGTATAGTCTCTTCACTTTGATTGGATTATTAAATCAAGATTAACTCAAATATTCATATCTCGGACCGATCAGTGTTTTTCGTGGTTTAAGTCTTTAAAGATAAGCTGATATTATACGCGTGACTACGCAGGCTTGCCTGCGTGTATAATAATAATAATAATAATAATGATAATGATAATAATTTTCAGAAGCTGAAATCGAAGCTTTTATCCTTGCTGCACAGGATCAATGCTTACTAATTAGAAATTACCAAGCACTCATCATGAAAACATTGTTTTGACCCGAAATGCAGATTCTGTGAGAAATACCCATAAACAATTGATCATCTTCTATCAGTTTGCACGCTGTTAGCACTCACTGAATATAAAACTCGACATGATAGTGGACCAATATCTGCACTAAAAATCTGCAACTTTTACGGGGAGGAAACTGCAAGAAACTGGTATGAACATCACCCAGACCCGGTTAGAGAGATAGGACCTATAGCAATTTTATGAGACTTTACAATACACACAGACAGAACAAACACAGCTAATCGGCCAGACATTGTGATCAAAGACCATAAAAACAGAATGTGTTTTCTTATTGACATGGGAGTCCCTGCAGATTGTAATGTCTCTTTAAAGATCTTCAAAAAACTATCAAAATACAAGGATCTTGAACTGGAAATCTAAAAAAATGTGGCACAGGAGAACATCAATAATTTCAGTTGTAGTTGGAGCTCTCGTATCGATTGAAAAATTTTCCGATCGACGCATTGAAGCGATTCCTGGTAGCCCATGCCTTAAAGAAATACAAAAATTTTACTTACAAGTACAACTCACACTTTACGAAGAGCTTTATCTATGCAAAATGTGTGTGATCTTAGATTTTTTTTTTTTTTTTTTTTTTTTACAAAAATGATCAGTGGGAAATGAAGCCATTTCTGACTTTAGGA
>CAHIKZ030002711.1:355000-377500 GCA_903632075.3 Acanthosepion pharaonis | reverse complement strand
TGCACGAATATTTATATTTTTGTTATTGTGTCACAACGTTTTGGACTATGTGTTTTTCGATCGTACTTGAATAAGTAGTCCCATTCACATAGCATTGCTTAAGTGGCAAAATGCAAACGAATGTGAATTCCATCAGACGTTCAGCTTAATAAACTATATAGCAAAACTTATCCGAATTCTGATGAATAGAGCGCGCAGCAGAATTTGACTGAAAATAAGACAGGAACAATGCCGGTTCGTTAAAGACACTGGGGACAAGGAATGAGATATTTATGATCAGAATGATATCAGAAAGAGCAATACAAATACAAAAGAATATATACCTATGTTTTTTTTAGATTATGAAAAAGCGTTTGAGAAAGTACGCCACAAATAACTGTTGGAACTTCTAGGTAACCTTGGCATATTTGAGAAGGAGATTAGAATAATCAGGAACTCATTCTGGAAGGAAACCGCCTACATATGGATAGAAAATGAATTCAGTAAATATACAAAAATAGAACGGGGTGTAAGACAAGGATGTGTCTTCTCACCGGACTTATTTGACCTATAAAGTGAGGCGATGGACAGGTAAGAGGAACAGAGGAAGGCACTGCATAACTTACCTAATGAGCTTATGTAAATGATTGGCAGTACAAGGATTAGGAGAGATAGCGAAAAGACAAAGGACGGGAAATTCTGAAGGACCATGATCGCCCACGTCCTGAAGGGATACAGTACACAAAGAAGTAGTTACACACACACACACACACACACACACACACACACACACACACACACACATATATATATATATATATATATATATATATATATATATTACTTACACGTAATTATAGTGGATATTCGTATTTGAGTAAACGCTCCGTTTATTTATTAAACAGTATATTTATTTTCGTCTACGGGTTTAAATATTCGAGAAATCTTATGAGAGAAAAATATGCGTTCTCTGGCAGGATTTGAACCTGCGTTCCCCTCTGTCGTGCTTTGATGACCACGTAAAATTGAATTTAAATGAATAGTTCGCAAATACGATGAAGCTCAAAACACATTTTTGAAGACGTACTGCAATAACAAAGATACAGGCATAAATTATATATATATATATATATATATATATATATATATATATATATATATATATATATATATATATATATATATATATATATATATATATATATATATATCGAGATATATATGTCGAGATGTCTCTATTGCTAACGACCATACATTCTGTCGTCTTAAAATTATAAAATTATTAGGTCTTTCTTCCCTCTTGCCTTTGCTAGCTTATCTAGGAGAGCCCGCAATTTCTTTTCTATGTCTGTCGTCAACACGATGTCAGCGCAGCTGTAATAAATCCTGGTAGGTTTTCTAGTTTTCCTGGAATCTCATCGGTACGCAATCAGCAAATCTCTTTGTTCTATGCCTGCTATCAACTATGTCATTTAATTATCTTATATTGTTAAGATTGTGTCCACCAAATGACTTCATATGACAGTAAGGTTGCCTTGAGTAATTGACAGGTAGGGGCAACCTTTTTGGAGCACTGGGCCTTATGAGATATTGTTCATCATAACGCGGGCCTCACTACAAAAAAAAAAAAAAAAAAAATTCAAGCTATTTTTTTTTTATTGACGGTGCCCCAGCGATTACCACCACAGAAATCACATGCGTAAGAAAAGGGAAAATATCTGATGACATTATATTCACTTGCTAACCTTTGGGAAAAGTATGAATTCCCTACTTCTCCCCGACCTATAGGTTAATTAGTAATCCTTGTCTTACTAAAGCATTATTATGTGAAAAACATTTCTTACAATCTAAAACTATTTTCTGGCTTTAAATAATAATAAACCACAGAAAATAGTTAATAAACGGCAGAAAACGATTAAATCAATAAAAAACAAGTGTGATTAACACATGCCGCTGCGTGTGATTAACACATGCCGCTGCGTGTGATTTGTTTCTGATTTATTCATTTTGAGTATGCAAATGAATATTTTTGAAAAAACATATTTCTTCTCCAGAAGAAGCACTAACGTTTCCTGTTTCTATAACAAATGAAGTTTTCACGTATGATTTTCCATAAAGAAAATTGCCAATGGTTTAAAATTAAAAAGTTATCACCAACAAAAGTTTACAAAATTCAAGATACTTTGTACTTAATCTTTGATTATGTATGTGGTTATGTACGAGAAAGTGTGAGTGAACAAGTGAGAACGAAATGAAACCAACAAAATTTTAATAAACGTTTTTTTCCTCATGAAATTATTTGTGCCACTCAGAAAGCCAATCGAGCTGAATGTAGCCCGAGGTTTAATTCGTATTTCTACCTTTTCAGTTATTTCAGGTTTTTACCTTTAACTGCTAGGGCAGTGGTAAGAATAGCTAGTATTATTCTCACTGCGAAATTAGAACTCCAGCCTTGGTAGCGTTGCTATCACGCAGAGTAGTAACAATGCAACAAGGCTTCCTAACCTGATTTGTTTGATGTCGATCCCCGTTTGAAACATGTCTCCACATTTCTTTCACCTTTCATATTTCAGACTGAGATATGCCACCTAAAGTAAATAAAAAATGAATGGAATTCTTTCTGGTTGATAATTTATTGCATTCCAACAAAATGCTTCGTTGGTACAATAATAAAAGCAAAGAATTTGATAATAAAATCTTATACAATAATGTAAGAATGATAGACACAAAAGCTTAACAACATTTACCTGGGGCAAACAAGGAAATGAATGATGTACGACATCGTTAAACTACTCGGCCTATATTATTATTATTATTATTATTATTATTAATCAATTCACTCCAAGCAAGTCGATAATGGCATAAGATGCAAGGGGTATTGGGAGAGAAAGAAAATGAAAAGACTTTAAGGAACCGGAAACCCAATCTAAATATTGTCTAAAATAAACAGAACGTCTAGTTAAATACGGGTACTCACTAAAACTATCTTTTGAAGTAACAATAACATAATGGTAATGTTCTTTAGGGGTAATTGTCGTATTTTATTTAGGGGTAATGGTTGCCTGGTATTACTCCTAAAGAAAATGCGACAAATCATAATATTTACATTTAGTTCGTCTACCAGCTTGTTCACTGAGAAAACTTACTAAAAAAAAAAATGTACCCTCTGGCAGGATTCAAACCTATATATATATATATATATATATATATATATATATATATATATATATATATATATATATATGATTGTGTATTTAGGCAGTAATCCCTCTTATATACAAGTCTCGTTAAAAATGGTACATGATATTTTTTTCATTTAATTTTTCTTGTGCTCTTATATATTTTTTCTTTTTTAAACATGAATTATGTAGAAATTTTCCGAATTTAATATATATATTAAAGAATATACAAAATACCTTACATTGATTGCACAACTCTGAGTTTCATGCCGAAGGATTTATCAAGTGCCTGTGCATTTATTTATATTTTAATTTTAATTTTGAGTTAAAATATAAAACAAAAATAAATATAAATATACAGGCACTTGATAATTGCTTCGGCATGAAACTCAGAGTTGTGCAATCAATATAAGATATTTTCCATATTCCTTAATATATATTAAAAATCTCTGTTATTTAATATTGAGCATTGTTTTTTCTTACACTGTAGAGTATTTATATGTATTTGTTTACTAAACAAATATTGATTTCATGCTTGCATGTTTACAGCAATTACTGTTTCTTTATGTTTTAAAATGTCTTGTGTACAAGATTTTGAATAATACTACATTTAAATCGTGTACCTTAGAATTATGTAAACGTATCATAATTTGTTTAACACTCCCAATTGTAAATAGGAAACATGGTATTAAAATGCAATAATGTCTGTATAATTGACATGAAAATAAAAATTTTCTAATAATAATGATTATGAAATAACACCAATTATATATCAATATGTTGTTATTAATGAAGAAATTCTTTCAACAAAGACTTCACAGTCACAAAAATAGGAACGAACAAAATGGAAACTAAACGGGAAATGAAAGCAGACGCTGCATAAAAAAAAATGTAATATAAAGAAAAGGGGGAACATTTTAAAAGTGTGTCAGGAGAAGAAGTCGGTATAAGAGAAGTGTAGCATTTGAAGTGGGAGTAGAGATGTCAGTGCATGGAGGGTAACAATTACAGAGGGAGGAAAATAACTGAAGATAAAAATATGAATATTTTCTTATTGTATTTTTACAGTAAGTATTATATATATATATATATAAGTATGTAAGTATTATATATATATATATATATATATATATATATATATATTGATATAGGATCTGATGTCGCTTGTTTGGCAAGGGGAAAATACCAACCCTATGGAACTACCATGAATGTGTGTGTATGTGTGTGTGTGTGTATGTGTATATTCATGTCTGCAAATGCGAGTAAGTGAAAAACCACGTCAGCGTGTGGATAATGTCTTAAACTTTAGCGTCTGACAATGGCGAACGGCTTAGGCAAAAGAAAGTAGTAGACTTGATTTATTAACAAATGGCGAAATTCAGGCAACTTTGATATAGTTGCTGCACTAGGGAAAATTATCGAACCTAAGACTGTCAAAAAAAATTTCTTCTATAATTCCATGTACTTTTCTTGTCGATGTTCATTTTTTGCTTGGTTTATAGAAAGGATATTGTTTATGCATTTTAAATTTATGAATACTGGTAAACAAAGCCTATCTCTAGTGTAGGTGGGGTGTTCGGTTTTGGAAGAGGGGGAGTGTTAATGTTCTTTTATTTAGTTAAAAATTAAGAAAGTCTCTCTCCCCCCAACACACACACACACACACACACACACACACACACACACACACACACACACACATATATATATATATATATATATATATATATATCCAAATACAGCACAGATTTTTGACACCATTCTTTGCGATCAAGTGATAATGTTTCAAAAGAGACAGTCGAAACTAAGTTCCACTTTCTTAAATCTTACTAAATAACCAAACAGTAATCCTATTTGGGTCAAACTGAAAACTTTTCAGCATTCCTTTCCGTATATATTTTTAATGGAATTTACCCCAAGCAAGACAGTAAAGCCGCTAAGACACAAGGGATTTAGTCAGTTAAGTGTCATACGTAATACACGCTTGACAAAGTTTCCGGTAGTAGGTTTGCCATTTCTTTCTGCGGTAGACTGATTGCCAGCCAAGGCTAAAGAACACAATCTGTCCTGCTATTCAACCCATAGCTGGAGAAGGAAGAGATGGATTCATACCTTTCCCAAGGGTATTTATGGATAAGTGAATCCAACGAACTCGACGGGAATTCGAACTCCCCTGGTTCTCGCTTCGAGCTGATATCCATTACACCACAACGCACATCAACGGATTACTGGGTGAGAAAAAATTTGAAAACATTATGAAGGAACAGGAACAATAGAAGAGTAATCAGGAAGACAGTAGATGACGATTGACATTGCATTTAAATTTTTGAAGATCAAAGTTGGCCGGAAAGCAAGAAATCGGGAGAGAGTTCCACAAGCAAGAAGTGTAAGAAAAGAAAGTGTTAGCAGAGAAATTAGAGTTACATCTAACCAATTCAACTGTAAATTGATGAGGCCTTGTTGCCATTCTAGTACTGCGTCCAGACCTCGTTAATCTCCACCACTCGACCGAACGATGGAGTGCTGCGTGCGGTTTGCGCGTCTCTGAGCCTACTTGTTTCCCGGTGGTGACATAATAATTGTGAGTTCAATCCCTGGGTCGGACAGTGTGTACTTGAACAATTGAAACGGGCAAGTAATAACTGAGCAGTACTAATAAGAACTAGACGATATCTCTGGACATGAGCCGTGGAACGAGAATAGTCTACCCACGTAGATTAAATGAAGGATTCAGTTCAGAATTCCCTGTAGGTTAATCCAGCTCGATATACATCTGATGAAGTTTGGAGGGCATAATGTCCGAAATATTGTGATAACAACAACAAAGATGTGGACAATAATAGTCCTTTACGATTATTTATTTATATTTTTTATACTCAGAATAATGTCGTCATCTTTGTTGTTTTTATTTCAACGTTTCAACCGTTGGGTTAGCGACCTTCATCAGGTGCTAGTCGATCCGTGTCAGGATCAGGGAATTTTGAATTGGGCCCTTTATTTAATTTACGCGGGTAGAGCGTTCTCGTTCCCTTGTACATGTCCAGCGATATCTCGTCTCATTCTTAATTTATATTACTCGGTTATTGCTCACCTGGTTTCCACTAAGTCTAAGTGTGTCTATAGAGTGGACTCAGTTACTATGTCTTCAAATTCCTGAATCAACTTTTTAAACCATTCGGCCTTTGTCCCGTATTATGATAATCATGGGTCTTTGTAATTTTATTTTCCTGTCAGTATATATATATATATATATATATATATATATATATATATATATATATATATGTGTGTGTGTGTGTACGTACGGTGACGGGTACTGAGTTCTTGGTTCGACCCACTTATCAAAATCTCACTAAATATTGTTTGGGAATCCGTTCTTGATCAGTTCGGGAACCTTTCAGCATTTGCTCGTATATCTATCTATCTATCTATCTATCTATCTATCTATCTATCTATCTATCTATCTATCTATCTATCTCATTTTGTTCATTATCTATCTATCTATCTATCTATCTATCTATCTATCTATCTATCTATCTAAAGAATTAATGGATATATATATTTTAATACGATATTTTTTGTTACTTCAATCATTATTTTTAGTGGATACCTGTATTTGAAATAGACGCTCTGTTTTTTAATTTTAAACTCACATATGATTTGATTATATTGGTGAATGTTTGTGCAGAATCATTTACGCTTTTTGGAAGAATCGAATACAGAGAATTGGTGCGTGAAGTATATCCCAAGGTCTCCAAAAGGACCCTCCTCATATTTTAGATTCAGAATTGTCCTTCTTGACTGGTTGCTAACAAAAGCTAAAGAGCTCTGTCTACCCTACTATTTCCCCTATAACTAGGGGAAGACGAAGAGATAGATTCATACCCATGGGTATTTGTGCATGAGTAACTATAATGAACGCAATAAGAGCCACTATCAATTACACCATCCGCACTTCCATATGTTAATATCTTTGGACATTAATTGAATAACATTTTGGAGGTCATATCGGTCTTCTAACATCGCAGTGAATGTTGGACGATCAACGCACAAATGAGGCAACAGGAAAGTAGTTCTACAGAAGGATGCTGAGAATACCATGCACTGAACATGTGAGCAACGACAAGTTTAAAAAAAAAGTAACAAAATGGGCAAGTTTATTTAGAATCAGAAAGAGACAATTGAAATTTCTATGGCACATAATGAGAAAAGATGGCTTGGAACAATTAACATACACAGGAGAAGAAGTAAAAGAAGTTTATCCGAAATTATTGATTGAATCATAGTAGAATCTTTGTTTAACACCAAACTTTCTAATGCTTGCTGGCTGTCTTCATGATTATTTTTCGATGACAATTTCAGACAGCGGAGTCAAAACACTCAGACATCAAGAAGACCTATTGTATTGATATGGAGATAAAAACAGAGCCGTGAAAAATAGAATATATTTACAAAGAAACTAGATAGATAGATAGATAGATAGATCGGAACAGAATAAGATAGATCGGAACAAAATGATTGATAGATAAATAGATAGATAGATCGGAATAGAAGATAGATATATCGGAACAGAATAATATAGATAGATAGATCGGAACAGAATTAGATAGATAGATAGATAGATAGATAGATAGATAGATCAGAACAGAATTAGATAGATGGATAGATAGATAGAGCTATCGATATAGAAATAAAAACAGAGCCGTAAAACTACAATATATTTGCAAAGAAATTAAACAAATAGAACAGATAGATTGATGTGTTAAAGAGGGATATACAATGTGCATGTGTCTCATTTGATATACAATGTGCATGTGTCTCATTTGATATACAATGTGCATGTGTCTCATTTGATATACAATGTGCATGTGTCTCATTTGATATACAATGTGCATGTGTCTCATTTGATATACAATGTGCATGTGTCTCATTTGATATACAATGTGCATGTGTCTCATTTGATATACAATGTGCATGTGTCTCATTTGAACAAACTGAGAAAAAGAGAGTGATACATGTCCTAAATTTAATCTTAAGATATGAAAAGTCTACGTGTGGGCGGTTGGTTATATTAGCAATAAAAAGGAAATACTGAGAAAAACATCAAAGTCTAAAAAACAAACAATAATAAATAAATAAATAAACTAACGAGAAATAGGCAAGAGTTTTTTGTTGTTATAAACATTTTCCCGCGTCTCGATTGACTATCTTGTTTGGAATGTCTGATGTCTCTACGCCTGTTCGGATTCCATCGGAATTCGTTTGATGTAAGAAGACGAAGTGAAGATAACGACAACATAGACCCACACTATTCCTATTCGATTTCTGTCTTGTAAATTTTAAAACAATTTTTTTCTCTTTATATTCTCTACGCCGTAAATTGTGCAGTTGGTTAAACCTTTCTTTTTAGAAGCAATATTTTCTCTTCCTGCTCTCGCTCGTTTTCGCACACACACGCGCGCGCACACACACACACACACACACAATATTATTGGTCAATATATATATATATATATATATATATATATATATATATAAATTCCCAAGATGATAGAATCCAGGTAGAACTCAATGTCCAGGACAGGGTAAGAATATAATATAAAAGGCGCAAACACTAATATTCCATGGTTATAATTTATTAAATTGGAATCGTAATCACGATCCAATTCATCAGACCTACAAATTAAATTTGAATACTAATGTTTGAGCCTTATATATATATATATATATATATATATATATATATATATATATATATATATATATATATATATATTGTTATGAATTCGCAACGTATGAAACCTAGATTCAAAGAAAAAAAAAAGTTGGGTTGGCTCAGATAGGAACAAACAGGTACCGACGAACAACAAACACGAAATTAATATTTATAAATACATTTTTATATAAAATACAAATTATGGGAACAATATGGAATGACAGTCGCACAATATTAACTGATATGGATGTCAGTTCAAACATTTGTGTTTCAGGGAATTGGTGTTTGAACGTCCGTAGTGACAGACAAAGTTGCTGCAGAATTTTCAAAAAAGTTGGTTGTTCTTTCTTCCCAAATGTGAAATATAGAATTCCGGAATGATGCTTGTGTTCCGTTTCCCCTTGGTTAATTGGATTGCTTCCGAGATGAAATTAAGATGTTTTCTTTGTATCTATTTGGGTATAATATTCCTTTATACTTTACCCATTAAATAGTCAAATAGACCCAAGTTCTCCAAGACAAAATTTCCTTATGCCCTACACAAGTAATAGAATAGGATTGTGGGTGCATTTCTCATCCTTTACGTTCGCATGATTAGAGTCTGTTTTTTCACGAACTGTTGTCGTTGGAGATCACTGGGAAACTAAAGTTATAATACAAAAATGCCACGTGAGCGTATTTGACCGATTCTTACTCACTTAGGGGGTCATTTTGGTTGTTGTCAAGCAACTCCAAATTCCTTTTCTGACCTTTCTTCGTCGAAACATGACTCAGTTCAAATAGGCAGTAGCCCCCCCCCACCCAAAAAAGGGGGTCGGGGAAGGAGTAGAAGAAGAAACACCAAGACTGCGTGTCCCTTATTAAATTTATTGTCTGTCTGATTTAATAGTTAACATTGAGGGTCATGTCACAATATGTGTTTGTGCGTGTGCAATATGGTGGCTCTCTCGTTGCGGACGACTAATAAGGGCTACAGAAAATAATATATATATATATATATATATATGTACGTATATATATATATATATATATATATATATATACGTATATATATATGTACGTGTATATATATGTACGTATATATATATATGTACGTGTATATATATATACGTATATATATATATATATATATATATATATGTACGTATATATAGAGAGAGATGTACGTATATATATATATATATATATATATATATATATATATATATATATATATATATATACGTACATATATATACGTACATCCTAGCTTGAAGCAACCAGAACGTCTAGCCACAATGAAGCGCTGTGATATAGTGAAACAGTCTGTCTGTGGATTATAAGGAGAGAGAGAGAGAGAGAGAGAGAGAGAGAGAGAGAGAAAGAGATGTATGCATACAAGTATGTGTATGCACACGCACACGTATATTTACATTTATATCTGTTAAGAATTGCCTCGAAAGAAATTTAATCAAAATATGAGTTTGTATTTTGAACCGACCATAAGACGAAATTTCCATTTATGTATGGAAATAATCGATATAACTCCCTTCGGCATCGGATGTTATTTCCTGAATGCTGGATGGCGGCGGGGCCTGCTATTGAGCTGTCGCTCGCAGATTAGTGTGAGATGTATCACTCAGAATGCAAACATTTTATTGATTTATTGTTGGGTCAATATAAATCTTTACAAAAAATCAGTACATCGCAATTCTCAATTATTTTTCCGCGAAGACTACCCGGGCGATCTAATTTGTTTTTTTTTTTTATCTTTTTGTTTAGAAAGTTCGAAATGAGGTAAATGTGTATTTCAGTCAGGTTAAATAAGACCTTTTCTACTAACACAACGCAAGGAATGTAATATTACAATCGAGAATTCCATAGTTGAACTCTTCTACAAAATGTCGCAATTACTATAAGAGTGTCCTGTAATAATAATAATAATAATAATAATAATAATAATAATAATAATAATAATAATACAATGTCTCTTTGGAACGTAGGCGATCATGGTTTTTCAAATATTCCGTTTCTTTATTTGAGTATTGTTATGCATTTTGGGGTAAATATAGTAGTCTGATTTCCTACTGCCCTCTCCATGGTTTGGAATTCAGTTCTCCTTATCTTAGACTGGAGTATCCAGTCATCTCTGCTATTTAATCCATAGTTGGGAAGAGAAGAGAAAACTGTATTCAATAATGGCATCCCACATTTCCAGGATCCGGTTCTATGAAAGCAGGTAATCTTTAGGAATTTATTCTGCTTATTTTCTTTTCAGTCTGAGAATGGAAACAAAACACTTTATATAGTATCAAAAAGAATTAGAACCATTTTGATAATTTAATAGAAAATATATATTTATTAAGATATTTCCAGATTGAAATTCTCTTCTCATCACATTTCTATTCAGAAGTATGATGCTTTTTGACTCTAGTGTCATCAGTTGTGTTATTGTTTCTTAGCCACATTCGAGCTGAATCGCCGCAGTCCCAAAGATCCAATGGAAGACCTATTAAATTTATGACTAGAAGATTTACCACATTTTTAACTTTAACTTTTGTTAAAATAAATTATGTTCATCACAGAAAATCCTCTTTCAGTCTCCGCAAAACTTACAGCAATGATATTAACTATTCAGCTATTATATATCGGCTATTAATACATAATATTTTTGGATAATCCAACAACCCGTTCGTTAAACTTTTATGATTTTAAGAATCGGTTCGCGCGAACCGGTAGAATGCCACCACTGGATATATGCTTTTCCGAAGGACATTTGTACGGAAGGGAACACAACGGTATTGCAGAAATAAATTATCGTTTCAAATAAAATTATTGCATATTATTTTATATTCAAGTGCGGATTAAGCTCCTGTATATGAAGAACTAATAACAGACTCGCCTCGAAGGGAGGTTAGGGATGTCTCCACCCACCTCCTCGAAAATAATTTGCCCCCCCCCTCCGTGAAAATGACGTGAAATAATTTGCAAATTCTTACTCGCCGTCCTAATTTAAATATCTTACCGCGAAACACGCTGACGACAGGCGTGGCTAATAACTGTTTATTCGTTCCTCTATGTGCCGTGTCCCTTTAGGACATGGGCGATCTTGACTCTCTACAACTTCCTACCTCTTATGCCCCATTAACAGTTTTTCTATCTTTGCTAAGGCTTCCGTCCCTCGTTCCGTCATTCATTCACACCAGCTCGTTAGATAGGTGCATTCCCTTGTCTCCCTTGCCCTTAATATACCCTATATGGGTTAAGTTTTCCTCAGAATATGTCCAAGGAATTTCATCTGTCTCGTCCTGATTCTAAGCATAAGAGTTCTTTTTGTTGCCATTTTCTTTAAGACTTCTCCGTTGCTTAGTCGCTCCGTCCATGGAATTTTTTTTAATCAATAAAATCATTAAGATGTAAGGGGGTTACTGAGTGTTTGAAAAAATATGACAAAAATATGATATTAAGGAGAGAGGACAATAAAAGAACAAGAATTAAGAAGACAGAAGCTAACAATTGTCAATGCATTTAATTTTTTGAAGATCAAAGTTGACTGGGAAACAAGAAGCAGACACAGACAATATATGATATTTTCTTTTCTTTTCTTTTAGTTATAAAATATCTGGCTGATTGGAAACTGAAAATCTAGGGAAATAATAATGAAAATAATTATAATCTTTATTTTTATTTTATTCGTAGGATTTTCTTTGACAAGATTTTTTTTATAAAGATTTAAATGGATCACTCAAATTGTATGGAAATGATTCTATCGCTGGAATATCAACAAAGTCAAGGTTGATTACTGACAAATATCTTTACGGAATTTCGATTATTAGGATGCTTTTCTGAATAGTTGTTGGCTTGACTAAATTCCAAGAATCTGACCAAAACGATCAAATACAAGATTTTTTAAATCCTTTCTTGATATATATATATATATATATATATATATATATATATATATATATATATATATATATATATATATATAGTTGATTGATGTGAGTTTGTGACCCTGGGTTTCACCCCTTTGCGATCGTCAGTCACTGATATTGATCACTTTCCAATAAGTACCGCGCATATATAATATATAAATAATATATATAAAAATTGCACACACACACACAGACACACACACACACATATATATATATATATATAGTGAATACTGAAGTCAGCACCCAGAGGCGACAGTCTGTGTTATGCTAAACGCAATCGTCATATATATATATATATATATATATATATATATATATATATATAGAGAGAGAGAGAGAGAGAGAGAGAGAGAGAGAGAGATTTTTATTTTAAATCAGTGAAGCGGTTGGAGATGGCTCATAACAGGACACGGTGTCCCTTTATCTCGGGTAGTTATGAATAGCTTTGGTATGCGAACTTGTGTGATGTCAGTTCGGTGTTGTTGACGCTGAGGAATGCAGTTGCAATAGCGTTGGAACAGGTAGGAGCGTCAATTTACGACGCATTAATAATATGCACTACTGTGTTCTTTTTTTTTTTGCCTTCATCCGGCCAACAGACACAATTTTTCGGTTGACTGCACTCTTGTGCAGTTATCATTACAAACTGCACAGACTTAGAGTAAATGTTTGAAATATTATTTTAAAAATGTTATGTTGCGCTTTCCGAAACTTTACGATCAGAATAAATGCTTTTCTTTACGTAACGTTGAAAAACGACCTATAGTCATTTACTAAGCATAGCTTAGATGTGATACAAGTCCGAAAGTATGAAGCACCCACCCAGCGAGGAACTAACTCACTATTCAGTCGTAATTGATCTCGCAAGACAACCATCACACCACGTTGAACTGCCCCAAAACGACGTATATGCAATAACGGCATCTCAAATTTTCAGAAAACAGCAGGTAATATTTAGGAATTTATTCTGCTTATTTTCTTTTCAATCTGAGAATGGAAACAAAACACTTAATATAGTATCAAAAAGAATTAGAACCATTTTGAAAATTTAATAGAAAACATTCGTTAAGCTTATTATAATTCTAAGAATCAGTTCGCGTGAACAGGTAGGATGTCACCACTGCGTATATATCAACGGATTTATTATTAGAGTTCCTGGCGGACTGGATCTAAAAATATTGGTTGCCAGAAGACAAAGGAGGCCCATCTACAAATACAATGCTGTCATTTAATTTTCAAAGAAATACATATGGAAAAAGGATACAATTAATTTTTTTGTGGAACAAATATCTATTTCTTTGTAATTACAGGGTACATGTATTGTATATGTTACTGGCGGTAGATATCAAATGTAAATACAGAATGTCATAATTTAATTTTTATTTATTTTTTAATTTTAAGTAATTGGTTGATATGTTTAAATCGTTTTCTGAACAAGTTACACATTAACAGATTATTCAAAAGCACGATAAAGCATTGCAGGCAGTTCACTCAATTAAGAGCAATCGTTTATGTTCACTAGATAATTGTATGAATCTGCAAATAATTGCTTCATCTATCAATTCTTTTTCGTTGGATAGTATGTATGATTCTAAATTCTCCTCGGATATCGAATTTCTTAAACTTGTCTTTATGATCTTTTAGCTTTGAGAATGTCCTCTCACATTGGACTTGAGCAACTGATCAGTTATGTGCCATGCGTGTTACACGCTTAGGCGATCATGTATCTTTCGATACATGACTGACGAGGCAGTAGTGTCAGTTATGTGCCATGCGTGATACATGCTTAAATGATCATGTATCTTTCGATACATGACAGACAAGGCAGATATTTTTTTCCCGCAGTAGGTTGGCATTTCTTTCTGCGGTAGACCGGTTGCCATCCAAGGCTATAGAACCCGGTCTATCCTTCTATTTATCCATAGATGGGGAGAGAAGAAAAGGGTTTATCGCTTTCCCAAGGATATTAGCACGTAAGTGAATGCAATGGATTCGAGTGGAATTCGAACTGATAGTTTTCAGAATAGTTTATTAAGTTCTTTTTCCTTTTTATTACTAAAACCGTTATCTGTGTTTGTTTCTTTATTGCATTCTTATTTGCTATAGCGGGGGGGGGTCACTCAAAGGCCTATTCATCATCGGGCAATCAACACCCTGGTCAGTTCACCACTGATAAGAATAAAAGATAAAACTAAATTTAAAGATATATAGGTGATAATCTAATAAATGTTCTACATAAAATCGAAGGCGGAATTAAATCGACAAATATCTAAAATAATGGGCAAAGGAAAAAGACGCAGACAGTGCTTGGAAAGCGAAGAATTGAAGATATTCCGACCGATGATCTTAAAAGAGCCGACTCGATATGCTTAATGGTAAAGTGTTTGCAGCCAAAATTTATTGAAACACATTCACAGTTACGCGTCATCTACTTCCCAAATGGTAATGTAGGGAATTGAATAGCATGAAAGATGATGATAACTATAGTAACAGCAACAAATAGCAGGTTTTATTAGAGTGCTTGTAAGTAGAAGGGCCTAATATGCATAGAAGAGACACCAGATATTTGTAAAGACGACACACAAAAAAAAACAAACAAAAAAAACACACACACACACACACACACACACACACACACACACACACACACACACACACACACACATACAGAGACTTAGATTCTATCAAATTTGCTATATTTTTAGAGAAAGGGTGCTCAGTATCAGAATATTGATAACAGGGCGTTTTAGAGCGAATAGGTGTAGAGGCGTATAACTTGTTTCCTGTTTAGGATTGGGTTTTTCAAGTCTACACTTCTAACGTCTCCGCCTAAACTCTGACATTTATACTATCATTGGGTTTCCGGTTCCTTCTAATGTCTTTTAATTCTTTCTTATTTCCAATAGCCACTTACGTCTTAGTGGCATTATCGCCTTACTTGGGGGTGAATTGATTTATATAATAATTATAATAATAATAATAATTTCGAACTCCTGAAGACTTACCTGTCACCTTTCTGATCTTAGTTCTATTAAACAACATTTCTTAGAAAAACATAGCAATGTATATAATATTAGACAGATGTTTGTTGATAACACAACAATACTCACACATAAACACAGTAAAAAGAACCTTCAGATATTGGAGGCCATCTACATTAAAACAAAGCAAGCCACACTCAACAAAATTACATTTCAAACTAGTTACAATACATTACATTGTATCTAGACATATGGTTCTTTTGTTAATATTTCGGTCTCTCGCGTGGTATGACGTCATAAAACCGCATCTTGAATTTACGAACAGCGTCTGCTATTCTGCGACCGTTATCGTCGCATAGCAACCTTCTATATCAACATAACAAAATATTATCTTCGATGGTTAATATCTTTGTTAAAATGTCCGTATAACCACTCTGAAGATGGCTCATGTGAGCAGAAAGCTTAGCTCAAGGTTCAACTTAATAAAAAATATCCACATGTTGGATAATTTTTGACTTTATTTTTACCCGAAGTTAAAGCTAAATATGAACACTAGAACGGATCATAATCAGACAATAGACATTCATTGTCTGTTATATTTAACAATATATATATATATATATATATATATATATATATATATATATATATATATATATATATTCTTTTCACTCCCTGTAACCGCTTGTGTCATTATCACAACTTTTGGAGAACAGCAGCGAAGTGGTTTTCAAATTTTCTTTAATGCAGAATAGGTTTTTTTTTTATCATAGACTGGCTGCCATCCAAGGCTAGAGAGTTCAGTATGCTATGTTAGTTAACTCATATCAGAAGTAGAGTAGAATAAACAGATTCATGCCTTTCCGAAATATATTAGTGTGAAAGTGAACGCAAAAGACTAGGCTTGATTTTGAACTTGACTCGCCGATTTCATTTTCCGCGCCAGTAACAATTACGGTAACCGAACCTGCTTTATTTGCCGAACTCTTACAGGTATAATATTTATAGTAATGATTTACTTTAGATATGACTAACACACAAATATAGGAGCGTGAAAAAGAAAGTATATGGCTGAAATATCTCTAACGTAAAATCTCGATTAGAATCACTGCTCAACCACAGACATAGGACTACAGAAAGATTCACTGAATTAATCAGGCTTAACATATATATGCAATGGGGCACGAAGGAGGAACACCTGCCAAATCTTTAGTCTATAAAAAGAGCTTCATTGAAAGACTGGTCACTGAACAACACCTGCTATGTCACACTCAAATTCACAGTTAGGAATTTCTATTCTTGTCCCTCACCGAAGAGAATGTCACTCTACTTTGGTATCTGTTCCACCTAGGAGATTAGATGGAATGACATTTGGCCGTGGACAGGAGTTTAATGCGCTTGATTTACGTGCGTTAGGCACTCCTAAAGGTTAATTGTCCCAGTTTGCCAGTTTGACGAGAGTATACTGAAAAATTCTCGGTCCGACCAAGAAAGGATTATATATATACATAACTAGAGGGGGAGTCATTTTACCTTTAGGAGATCCTTTTGGTCAACACATGAACGTTGGCGCAAGGAACAAAATAATCAATGACACACTTGTAAATAGCGAATGAAGAGGGAAAATCGGAACAGGTTTAAAATAGATTTTAACTGTAAACAAATTGACAACTAAAATCAAAATAAAAGGTTCCAAAAAGTGTATAAAATAGAAAAAAAATGACTTATATTCCCTCGATCAAACACTATTTACAAGTGTGTCATTGATTATTTTGTTCTATGTGACAAAGTTCTCCTTTTGAACGTATTCACTTTCCGCGACGTCTATTGTAGCACTTTCCACAAAACGAGTGATAAGGAACACAGACAAGAATTAGCCAATGCTACTGTCGGTTGAAATTTATCAAACTTAAATCACTTTTTCAGGAAAATTGATTCCTCAAGTCCACCAACTGTTATAGCTCTTTTTAGTATTAATGACGTCTTCCTTAATAACGTTTTGATCGAAATAGCGTGGAACGACAACATTTTGATTATGTCATTATTTTCTTTTCGAGTTACATGTGATACCCATTTTAGTTGCAGCTGTTGTTGAAAGTCCTCAAGTAATGTAGTTTCTGTTATTTGGTAAAGCTCTTTAAATATGATTATGTAGCGCCAGTCCACGAGTTTCGAGCGAGGATGGTCCTCTCTAAGACTGACTGAGTAAGAAGCCATTTTTCATTATTGATCTGAGAAAGCGTTGGTCTAAAAGTCTGCATTTTCTGAACAAGCTGGGTGCCATGCATGACATCCGTATGTGAGTCTAGATCTGACGAGGCTATTTAAAAATCTGATGAGAGTTTTTAGGTTAATGTTTTTTGTTTTCTAACAATTTGTGGTGTTGACAAACATGCTCATAGTGCAGTTTTTTTTCTATGTTAAATTCCCTTATCTCCTATACTAAATTAGTTATTCAATGGATTTCCCAAAAGAAGCCTTCAAGAGATTTAAACGAGCAAAAGATGGTTTTAAAATATTTGTTGTTAGCTTTTTAATTTGGTCAAAACTTTACCAATTACTCGTGTCAAATACTGCTGAGAATGATTCTTTTTCTTTTGGCCAGAGAGAATATAAATTCAACACATTCGATCATATTGGCGGGCTTGATGTCAAAGCAAATTCCTGAGCACCATTTTCTCATGTAAATGAGAAAGCCTCTAAACTTCATAAAAAGAGCTATGACTGTGCACATCTCGCGTGCTGTGCACAACTCGGATAGAAAACAGAAAAAAATCTAAGAAGACCTCATTTTTTTAAGTATTTAAAGCAGGAGTGCTACTAGTACGTAAGGTGTTACGGAGAGTGAAAGTGAGAGAAAAGAGTGTGTGTAGGGGGGGGATTGAGGAAAGGAAAAAAGGACAGGGATCAAAGCAAGAAAAGATGGCGATTGACGTTGCATTTGAATCTTTGAAGATTGTAGTCATCAGGGAAGGGAGTTCCAATATCGGGAAGTGCGAGGAAAGAAGCTGTTGGAGTAGAAGTGGCGGTTAGATTTAATTTTTCCAACAGTAAATGGGTGGGACCTTGATGCCAATCTAGTAGCCCAATTAAATTCATATTGTCGGGGCATCTGGGGAAAAAAGCTCGTTGTGCATAATTTATGATTATTAATACCGTTTAATTCTAGCAAGAGAAGAGTTCAAGCCTTTCTAAATGACGCATTCAAAATTTTAAAAAGTCGGTTTCTTTTTGGGCACCCTTCATGATGACGTCCTTTAAAGGTTGAATAACCGACACTATTTCGATTTTTACTGTTAAAGATATTTTATAAAGCCACACATGGTCAGCGAGATTAAATCTTTATACGAGCGTGTTCACAAACGTTAAATGCGTTAAATTTGTTGCAACGTTTACATATATCACAACGAAGAAATAGAGAGAAAATAATCTATATTGGCTTACCATTGTTAACGAATGTTGACAGAACTGTTATTAAATTACTGAATGCTGCCTTTTGATCTTTTAACACACACACACACACACACACATATATATATATACATAAAAGTGGATATTGAAGTCAACACATTGCGCCGACAGTATGTTTCATACCATGTGTATTGTGCTTTGTCTCAACTATTTATATGTACTTGTCAGTGATGCATTAAGAATAGGCATATTGTATTATTCTAGCGGTTATTTGGTTGGGTGGTAATGGTTATGTTTCAAATCATTCTAGGGGTTATTGAGTGGAAATAATTGTGGATCCGTATGCAGCTTTATGGATGTTTTATAGTGTTGTTTCTTAACGTTTTTATTTTCATACATATGTGTGTGTGCGTGTGTGTGAAATCTTACTATTAAAAAAGGTTTAATTAGCTCTTTATTGCATGTGCAACAAATCAACTGTAGTTTACAAGCCCAAGGAAAACTGTCAGATCCGAAGAGGATTATTCATCATTGTGTGAACACTTGCCTTTCTCTTGATATTTTGCGGCAATATATGTCACTGGAAATTAAAATGGATTTTTACAAGTTTCTATAATTAATAAAACTCTAGCTAATGCCAAGATAATCTTCAACATCTCAAGCTAAACTCTCTCTCTCTCTCTCTCTCTATATATATATATATATATATATATATATATATATATATATATATATATATATATATATATATATATATATATAAAATATATATATATATATATATATATATATATATATATATATATATATATATATATAAAAATAAAATTAAAAAGAGTTCCGTTCTTCAAGAGGACTTCTTCAGCCTTGAGTCATAAGCAGCCTCTTGAAAGGCATAACATGGGTATTTTCTATTTTGTTATTAAATTACCTGATATTTGCCTGATATATATTCGCTTATTATGTAGAAAATTTACTTAATAAACCAAACGTACTTTTTGTCCAACTCAATATACGCACACATGAATGCATCTGCTTATATCTTCAAAAATGACTGATTTATTTATACTACGGTTCAAAAACTAAGTATTGAAGGTTCTACCGAGATTTGAACTCGGATCGCTGGATTCAAAGTCCAGAGTGCTAACCATTACACCATAGAACCAGACATGCAAGGTCGGTCTGTTGATGGGTTTTTAACTAAAAACTGGTGCGTGTTTAGCTGCTGCTAATCGTGACATTTATCTTTTTTCTTTCCCCCCTTTTTTATCTCTTTATTTTTCTCTCGCTCGCTCACTCTATCTGTTATCTTAGCCACATGCGTACTTGTGTTTTTGTGTGTGTGTGTGTGTGTGTGTGTGTGTGTGTGTGTGTGTGTGTGTGTGTGTGTGTGTGTGTGTGTGTGTGTTGCGGTCACATTGACAAATAAGTAGATATTGAGATTGTAGGTAGATCAAATTCGCCGACAAGAGCTGATGAAACATGCAGGCATATATACATTTTTTTTGTGTGTGTGTGTAGCTTTTTTTTTTTTTTTTTGACAGAATAGTCCACTGGACAAATTTGCAAACGCAAGTTTAATAAAACATGCTCGTGTTAAATTGATTTAGTTATTTAAAAAAAAATTGTCTGATAGCTTTCTTTTTAGGAATATCCTCTACAACATTTATTGTTTCGAAATAATTTAACTTTACTCTTTCTTTATCTACAGTGGCAGACTGGGTCTAAAAATATTGGTTGCCAGGAGACAAAGGAGACCCCACCACAACAATAATGCTATCATTTAATTTTCATAACGAATAAATAACATTTTCAAAAAATACACGTGGAAAAAAAGAGAAAAGAATTTGTGGGGGAAAATGTGTATTTCTTCATAATTACAGTGTATATACTGGCAGCAAATACCAAATGTAACTACAGAATATTATTGTTATAATTGAATTTTATATTTCTTTATTTTAATTTTAAGTAATTGGTTGATATTTTAATATTGTTCAGTTTACACAGTAACAGATAGTTCAAAAACACAATAGGGCATTGCATTTTAGTCTTACACTTGTTACCATGGATTCGACGAATTCCAGTCGAATCCATTACATTCACTTACATGCTAATACCCTTAGGAAAGGTATGAATCCTCTTCTTCTCTCCCCAGCTATGGGTAAATAGCTGGATAGACCGGGTTCTATAGCCTTGGATGGTAACTGGTCTACCGCAGAAAGAAATGGCAACCCACTGCGGGAAAAATCTGCCTCGTCAGTCATGTATCGAAAGATACATGATCGTTTAAGCATGTATCACGCATGACACATAACTGACACAACTGACTGACTTGTTACCATAGTGGACTACATTATGGTAAGAACTGTAAGACTAAGAGTGATCGTTTGTGTTCACTCGATGATTGTCCAAATCTGCCAATAATTCTTTCTGCGTCCAATTCATATAAAAATTCCTTTTCAATGGATAATAACATGTATGATTCTAAATTTTCTTCAGACAGCAAATTTCTTAACCTTGTCGTTGTTATTTTTCTTTAGCCTTGAAGATGTCCTCTCACTTTGGCGATCATGAATTCTAAAAGAGGCATGATCTCTCAGTCGTGACACTTCTGTCCCCTACTAATATGCACTGGTCTAGTGTGGCAACCCATTCTTCCCCGTGAGCTGGAGAAGGCACACATGCGACAAAGGACCGTCACAGAAGAAGTAGAAGGACATCGATTTTAACTATTGTACAATATGTACATGCTAAGAGGTAGAGAGATATTCTGAGAAATGTTTCAAAGTCCTCGGCCGCCTTGTCACGTCGTCGTAGTGAAAACGTTTATCTCAGCTTTAGGCAGTGTCACGTATCGGTTTTTGTGTCGTGAATGAGTTCAGTGTAAATATCTGTCATGTCGCGGAGACGCACGCGCGCTCATTTGTTCTATTTAAGCCGTTTGAAAAGGATCAGATCATGGACATTCGCTAGACTAAATTGACATTGCTGCGCCCGTTGAGCGTGCTAACAGTAATTAAATGGATACATGTAGACCAGGTTACGGACGACCACGTAGTACAGAGATCGATATATTGTATAAGAAAGGCAAGATTAGTAAAGATTGCACAGTGTCTACAGAATAGATCTAAGAAAAGGCGACTCTAGGGGTATGAACAAAGAGTGTATCGAATCTTTTACGTATAGCTGAAAAACGCACAGTCATACTTTTGACAAGACTCTCACTCATGTTATACCTTCATGAAAAAAAGAAAACTGATCAAGTCGTAAAGTTGCCTCCGTGTGTATTTTCTATAAATACTTACATGGAAACTATT
>CAHIKZ030002711.1:345000-350000 GCA_903632075.3 Acanthosepion pharaonis | reverse complement strand
ATTTCCACAACCGCTACCAAAAGCTTCATGAAAGAAGGATAATGTCATGCTATATGGTGGGATTGTCGAGGTTATTATTCTTTTTTTCTTTAATCATTTCATCCCAAGCAAAGCAGTAAAGCCACTAAGGCATAAATGGTTACTGAGTGTGAAAAAAATAAGAAAAGAGAGAAATCTTATTAAGGAGCGAGAACAATAGAAGAGTAATCAAGAACACAGTAGATAACGATTGACATTGCATTTAATTTTTTGATGATCAAAGCTGTCTGGAAAGCACTAAACCGGAAAAGAGTTCTACAAGTGATTTTTTAAAATACACATCGATACGTCCGCCAGCTGCTACGTATATATTTGTGTCATCTCAAGGGGAATAATTTAAACACAGTGTATTAGGTCACAAGGGAAGTAATTTAAAGTGGACTGAGTTGCCTTTGCCCTAGGTAAGCTACTTTTTCGTTAATATTCAATGGTTGGGTCATTTCGTGAAAGAGCTTTTATTTTTAGACGCCAGTTAGGCTATCAAATCTTCCAAGCACACTTCAGTACGGATTTCTGTTGTTAAACTCTAAATATCTTATCTATTTCTAAAACCGTCTGATAAAGCAAACATGCAACAATATTATGGCTTGATAAAATGCGTGCTTATTTTACAAACATAGACGGATTGCTAAATACCTATAGCTCTAAACATGCACGCAGATTTATAATGGTAATAGTGAGATCGGCCGTTCTCTTATAAGGAAGCATTCGGTATTCATTAACAGAACAATCAGTACAACTGGAGGCTGAAATTTATAAAACATTTCTCAGTTTTTTCAGGAAAATAGTTTTTTAAGTTCACTGTTATCGCTTTCTGGTATTGATTCGAGATTTCCTTCTTAAACATTTGTTGCGTTAAGTTTGTTGTGTTTCCTTCCTAAGTGTAAGCGTTGTGGAAAGTCAACATTTTGATTACATCATTATTTTCTCTTTGAGTTACATGTGACATACATTTTAGTTGTTGCTTCTATATTGAAAGTGCTCAAGTGATATAGTCTCTGTTATTTGGTAAAGTTTTTTTTTGTGATCCTATATTGCCGGTCTATGAGATCCAACAAAGTATAATCCTATTCAAGACCTTACAGGATTCATTTGCATGCATCTGTTATGATCCAGAACACTGGTGGCAAAGTTTTTTTTAGGATGATGAATTTTTTATCTTTATTTTAGGGATAATGAAATATCCTTATTTTCTGTCATCACTGATGGCAAGGTTATTTTTAGAATGATAAAATATCATCATCATTCTGGATCATAACACATCCATTTTTAATCACTGATCTGAGAAGGCAGAATAAGGCAAAAATGACGCACTATAGGGATAATTTATTAAAAGTATAATTACACACGAAAATTTTATTTACTACAGGGTGTCCAGTGAAAAAAGCGGTAAATTCAGAAAGACGTGTCAACCGTTGAAAACTGTTGACGACTGAAGTAACTGAAAAATTCAGGAAGAATTTTTGCATATTTCGTCAATCCCCATGTCGGATGGTCTTCTTTGAAAAGTACAATAACTTGACGCAGTAATTAATCAATTATAAAAGAACTAATCAGAATTAAGTAATTTGCGAGAGACGAATGATTATTGAAGGTCGGGAACAGTCAAGAAATTTATTCAAGGTCAATTATTCCTGATAGATAAATGTGATAATAAATTTGCCGCTTTTTAATGGGCGCCTTGTAGTTATTTAATTGTCATATATGCTGTTCAAAATGTCCTCTTTCTTTTTCAAGACTCCATTTCAATTCTGTGCATGATTCATTAACATGTCGCAGAGTTTTCATCTGTAATTTTACTGCATTCATATTTAATACTTTCTTTAAGTTCCTCAATATCAATGCTCCTTCAGATGTATTTAATGTTGCCGTAATACGGTTTTCTCGATCACCCAATGTGGGTCGAACTCTCTCATTGCGACATTGTAAGATATTGCACGATAAACACTAGACAGCAATGAATACGCTTAAACACACACACACACACACACACACACACACGCACGTTAAATAGTGTGTATATCGTCACTCTCCCTGACCATTCGTTATTAAGAGTACGCAGGCCGAGAGACGTATAACACTCTGTTTAAAAATATAAAAAATGGGGCGTCTAGTTCAGATACGAGTATCGACATTAAATTAACATTTGAAATAATATATATATGAATGTATGAGTATCTATCTATCTATCTATCTATCTATCTATCTATCTATCTATCTATCTATCTATCTATATATATATATATATATATATATATATATATATATATATATAAAGCAAATAGATGTTTGGTATAGCACCATGATTAAACCAGTTTTAAAATAGGAATCATAATTTATTATTTAATGATTAAAATCAAATAAAATAAATATAACTTAAGGCACCTTTCGACCGACATTTCGTCAGAAGTGAATCGTCGGTATTAAAATGATACTGACAGGTGGTTCCTTTAAATATGATATTAAAAGAAGACGTGGAGAGAAAAAGAAAAAAAGAGTAGATCGTGATTGTCATCCAGATTGTGTCAATGACTCCCCACACAATTTCAATTTGTTTTTGAATTCCCTCTGTCTACACAGGGTCAGACGTTGTCTGTTAATCACAACAGCTTCTAAGATATTCAGATGGAGTTTTGTCCGGGCTCTGCGCAGAACAGAAAAGAATTCTTCTGAATAATTGTTCCTACAAGCACCTATATTTAACAAGTGTTCACCAATGGTAGACTCGTGTTTTCTATGAATGCCCGGTATATGCTTACCAATAGGACCAATCTCATGTTGTACAATCCTCGCCTCTAGTCGCTGAATGGTTTTGGCAATATAATCACGATCGCACTGAGATTTACAGCGATAAATAAGTTTTTGTTTAAACGTTATTTTTAGTGAATACCCATATTTGAGTAGAAGCTCCGTTTATTTATTAAATACTATATATATATATATATATATATATATATATATATATATATATATAAATTCTTTAATAAGATTACTCAAATATTCAGGCGGGTATACGAAAATAAATACATATACTGTTTTATAAATAATCGGAGCTCAAATATGGGTATACACTAAAAATAACATTAAAGTGATAACATATATATGACTTTGATATAATCCAAAGAAAAATTATATTATTAGTCCTGACCTGATGTCTCGGCTTCAGTCACTTTCTCAACGCCGTAAAGTTGTCTCCCTCTGCCTTTTCTATAAATGCTTTCATGGTAATTGTTCGGATATTCTCTTCGTTATGGTACCTAGAATTTATGAATTTAAGCGCGGTACTGGACTGGCGACTAGTTCTCATCAAATTATAGTTGAGCTGGATAGATGTAACCGTAAGTTCTACAATAACAGTTTCTTTTCTTGCATTTCTCGTTTGTGGAACTCCCTTCCGGTTCCATGCTTTCCAACTAACTTTAATCTTCAAAAATTTAAATACAATATCAATCGCTGTCTACTGTCCTCCTGATTCTTCTTCTTTTTGTTCTCGCTCCTTAGTAATTATTCTGTTTCTAATTCTTCCGCACCCAGTAACAACTTCTTGACTTTACTGCCTTGCTTGGGTAGTCCTGGGTATGACGATAAACTACATCCGGCAGCAAAGCGTATGATTGGGAGATTGGAGCTTTTGAGAAGAGTGGAACCACCTCTTAAATGCTGTTATACCCATGTCTACTGACCCGGGTAGTAGCACCTGTTAGAGTCCCAGCTACGGGCAAATAGTGACCCCAAAAACTAAAATAAGTCTATGAAATTATAAAATACATTATTATAGTAAAAATACCAGCAACATATATATAAAAATTACCAACAATATTTATTTATTGCAGAATTACTAATAATGCATTTTATCTGAAGTTGAAGCCATAAGATTGTGTTCAAAATATTTAGATTTCGGCATTAAATAACACATAAAGGTTGATATGCCCTAAACAAGATCAACCAAGCCTTGCTTGAGTTGAACTCATATATATATATATATATACCTTGCGAAAGGTATTAATCCTCTTTTTCTCCTTCCAGCTAGGTAAATAGCAGGACAGACTGGGTTCTATAGCCTTGGATGAGAACTAGTCTAGAAGGACAACTCTGAATTCAAAACCTGCGGAGGGTTGTTTGGGGACCTTGTGCCACGTAGTGCACCAGGTCACTGTATTCAGCCCTTCAAAAAGTGTGGTTGGTGCTGCACAAAGACTTAACCACTATAATCAAATCATATGTGTCGGTTCCTAGGAACTGAACTGTTTGACTCTCATACGTCGAACACGACGGGAGAGTCCGCCATATATATATATATATATATATATATATATATATATATATATACACAGAAAGTAGAAGATAGAAAGATTGAAAGAGACCAGTTTTTTATAATGTTAATTTCAGACCCTTACTCAACGGTTCTGATGTCAACCCCACTCCCGGTTGAAGTGTACAGACATTTGTTATATCCATAATACTGGATGCGCAATGTAATTCCCGGAGACTGAAGAATAGGCTGGCAGCTATGATACATTACATATTAACTGCGTTGCATAAAATTTTATTAACCACAAAATCAAGCGCGTTCTTTCGGGATTGAAAGAATTGCGTGTCTCTCGCCAATGCTAGGGGCGTTTGTTTGTACTCAGGTAAAAAACAAAAGCAAGAAGGTTGAATCATTGAAAGATCGGTATAACAGAAACCCCACTGTCCCATTGCTCACATTTAACTTTGAGCCGTATTAGTAAATAGTAAGAGACGCGCTGAAATTTTCAACCAGTGACAGCGAAACTCAAATGTATACTTTAAGAAAGACAAGGAGAAAAAAAAGAAACCAAGCCAAAATCTCTAACGCAATCTCTCAATTAATGTCCTTGTTATAATAATAAAAGCAGTCGGTGTATAAGTACAGTTTGTCACTCATGTTCTAGTGACCGTCTTTCTCGTTATTTCGGTAAATTATTAAAGAATGTTCA
>CAHIKZ030002711.1:300000-342500 GCA_903632075.3 Acanthosepion pharaonis | reverse complement strand
TTAACGCCAATCTAGTACTGCGCTTAAATTCATCAAGTTAATCAGAACAATTACCATAAATATATTTATAGAAAGGGCACAAAGAAGTTACTTTACGGCGGTGGGAAAGTGACTGAAGCCGAAATGCCATGTCGGTACCAATAACATTGCAGATTCTTCTTGGTATTTTATCAAGTACCTCTAAATACAAAGCAGAAGAATCAGGTCAGATGTGACAGCAATATTCAATACGTAGACGAATTGTATACTTATAAATGTGTAAACATGTCTAGCTTTCCTAGCAGCAGACCTAGCAATTGATTCGATATAATCTTTCCACTTCATGTCAGCGGAAAACGTTAAAGCGAGAAGATGCAATGAGTATTTTAGGAGTACCTTAATCCAGTACTTTCATAAAAAATATTTTTAGTTGCACGCGAATACACCGACCACAATACTATAAAATCCAGATGCTATTTATCCAGGCTCCTAATCAGAGAGAGAGAGAGAGAGAGAGAGAGAGAGAGAGAGAGATATATATATATATATATATATATATATATATATATATATATATATACAAAGAATGCAAGAAAAGGCCCGTTGAAACAATTAAAACTGCCCGTAGAACATCCGTATTAACGGTATGTATTAGTGAATATCATTACTTCTCTTTTAATATAATGGGGAGGTGATGTCTGAAGAACGGATGCCTAGTGTTGAGGTGAATCTGAAGAAGAGAAATCGTGTCTAGAAAGTCTTTCATCAATAGTAAGAAAGAATTAAAAAAATGCTGATTTGTTCATAACACTGAAAGTATATACAGTTGTCTATATTTGTGTGATAGTAGTCTTTAGCGAAAAATTATAGTGTTGATAATTACAACACCCTCATTCAGTAATTACCTTCTTGAGTGGCTCTTGTGCCTTGTATTGGGTGAAAAATAGTATGAAAATTATTAGTAATTATCAGTAGCTGTATAAATTTCACGGTTTTCTTATAATTTGGATTCTGCATTAAGTTATTGAATAAGTTCGTGGAAATTCAACTACCGCATCGTTTAGTTGGGCTTAACAAAACATTAATAACTGTCGTAATTATGAACGCGGGTCATTATTTAAAGATGAGGATACGAATGAAATTATTCAAAATTAACGCAGTTTTTCCATTTGACTGAAGCAGATGTTAAGCTACTGATATCGTTATCGTTTCCGTTATTCTTTCTTTCTTTCTTTCTTTTCTTTCTTTCTTCGCATTAAAACCAAACAGCGTCTTTGAAATGTCTTGTCCTTTCATCTTTCCTCGCAAACAAGACGTTATTATTTGAGGGTGTACATTTTTTTTTAATTCAATTTAATAAAGATTTTATTTTATTTCTATTTTATTAATGGAATGCTATGTCCCTACTTTTGTTAAAAAATAAATTTATGACAATGAAATTAATGACTGGTGGAACGGACGTGAGAAGAGGAGTACACGGAATTAAAATATATGATAGAACTGTCGATGAAGGAGTCTTTTTTTTCATTTTCAATTAATGTTTACTTGACATAGGGTGTTTTGATAAAAGTGTGGAATTAGCCTGGCGGTTAATGGAATAGCAAAATGGAATTGGCAAACAAAGTTCAAAGGTAGTAATTTGTGTTCTCTTCGAGCTGATACCCTTGGCGTGAATCCGTCTCTCCCAATAGGTCAGATCAAAGATTATTCCCAGCTTCTGGTACCATGTAACCTACTACAACTTTCCGCATATTACTTGAGAAGAAGATGAGTACTCACAAGTGATGGCATCGCCTCAAGAGCTATTATAAAACGCTAGGCATATTATGCCGATTGGGCAATGAGACAATTTTGATTTTAAATTGATCAGAGAATATCTTTTGATTTTGGATCGGACTAAATACCTTTTCGACGTCATCGGCACCACTCGTGTCCGAGTTTGGTTTATCCGGTGCCTCCACGATGTTTGAAACCGATTTGGCATCTTAAGCCAAATCGGGAATGGAACAGTCTCGGTCACTGATCGCATAGTAGGGCAGGGGGATGGTCTGGAGCTGCCAGGCCCTGCGTTTGCCTTTTTACTCCTCTTCAGTTTTTTCTCCTTTTCTCGAAAATGGAACAACCGAAATTAATTACTCTTCGCCAGGATGGACGATCGACAGCTTCTGTTTCCCAGGGGTTACAGCTCATTCCGTCTTGAAGGTTGGGCTTTGAATCTGCGTTTTGGGGCTCCGCGATACGTATTGCATTAATAAATATTTATCGTGTCGATGTACCGTAATTAATTTAATATTGTTTCTATTAATTTTTCTATTTTCTAAGCTATATATGTATTCTAAACAAACGTGTAACAAAGAGTTTAAATCGCTGAACAAAGATGGCATCTGATTTAAAAAAAAAAATATTTGTCATCTTAAGCACATTTTAGTCTGCACCAGTGCTGTCCGTGTCAAAGGTCGACGACCTGACAGTTTCATCTATTGTTGTCATCGTAATTGATGCCTTCGTCTTCGATATTCTCAAAAAAAAAATGGCATTTTCACTGCTGTTCAGTGCGTTCGTCATGCAACATTTTTTTCAATGACTTCGTTCTATCAACTGGAATGTGCGTTTGCTTGTAATTGTGTTTCTACTTGTGTGAGTTTGTTTTCACCACAAAAATACTCATGGCGTTTCTTCTAAATACTCTGTTAATTTTGTGTTTCAAAACATATTGCAAACTATATCGATTCTTATGTTTAGTCGATACGAACTGGATAAAAATTAGACCAGATGTTAAATTTAGTTTAAATTTAGCTGCTACAAATTCTAAAAAGTTAGTATGTTTTATATAGGCACCTCTACTAATTCAGGATACCGAAGGTTTAAAATGAATATTAAAAAATGTAAAAACTTTTTGAGGCTTTCATTTTAACTTTAATTGAAAGTTAAAGGATTACATTTACTATTTTCAGTAAGTAAATTACTCTAGTGTATTTCAAACAGAAATTATATTGATTGGAATCGATTTGTCTTTTCTTTTTCTTTTTTTTTTTTTTTTTTTCTAAAATAGCTGATTAGCGGTCTTTTTTTAGCCGTCTTTTTATCGTCTTTTATCAATGTAATTGTCTTTATTAAAAATCTTCCAAAAAATAAAATATACTTTTCTGAAACTTTATTTGAGTAATATTCGCTGATTTAAAGTATAATTAATCTGATTTGAAACAAATATTATTTACTTTAAGTTCAAAATAACACAGAAATGCATTTTAGAACCAGACAGTTGCTGTATTTTTTAACCAACAGTAGCCATGTTTACGTGTTTGATAAGTGATGGCAGTTTTATTGTTGTTCTACGGAGACTTTATCTATAAAACATAATTTAAGAAAAATGACGTGAGCACCTTTTTATATAATTTTTAAGTACTCAATAATCTTAAAAATTTTTAGAAAATAATCTCCATAATCTGATTTTAGGAATGTTGTCTTTAAATTTCCTATAGTAATCGCTCTTATTTTCTGATAATGTCGTGTATGGCTGCTCATATAGACGATAGCATTTTTATATGATTTTCTCGCTCAAAGATAGGGATGCGTATTATACATGATTAATTATGTTAGTTTTGAAAGATGTCATATAATAATAGGGAAACGCAAATTCTGTTCTGACATTCTTATTCGAATATGTTTCAAAAGGACTTTTTTTTTCTATTTTCAGAATTTGACATGGAAGACAAGAAGAATTTTGGCCATCAGAGTTTAAATTCGAAAAGATTTGCTCACAGCAATCCTGAATTAAGCAAATCGCTTCTCGCCACGTATAATGGGAACTGTCCGAGTATAAAAAAAGACTTAGAAATCCAAGTATGAAAGTGATTGATAAGATAATGAAATATGTAATTATAAAGAAAGAGAACTTGAGGCGGAGTGGAGGTCAGGAGCTGAAAAAGAAAGAAAGAAAGAAACATAAAGGGTGGGTTTGATTGCTTGGTAAAGGATAAATTATGTTAATTTCTTCAGGTTTCATCTCCACCGTTATATTTTGTCACGCAGCGTTTCAACTGGCGCCCCCACACACTTCAGTCTTTGCCAATCGATAGAGTGTGACGCAAATGTTACCCGGTGTGTTGAACTCCTATCCATAATGGTACACAGGAGAATTTCTGGTCATGTACCTACGGTCTTTTTTTTTTCCCCTATAACCGGTCGATTATGATGACAGAAGAACAGAAAGAAAAAAGATTTTATCTTAAATTACATCCTCTAATGACAAACCAACCATTTTACATACAGGACAACAAAATTACTCTTGTAAAATTGGTTTAAATTTATTGGCCAGGAGAGAAGAGAAGAAATATGTAAATAATCAGTTCATCAATAATCAATGCATCTCTGATTGGAAATAGGCCTTATTGACTGAAATTTAATAAACGTTGTTAATAAAGTGTCATAGTTTAATTAATAGAAAGCTTTTAATTCTTTTACTCGGACACGCGAATAGTGGTTTGGATGTTATCTTCACAAGCCATTCTGATTGGATCCGATTCTGAGTTCTCCAAAATACCACAAAATAGCTGAAATAGATTTTAGATAGATTTTAATTACATTTTCTACAAAGCAAAGTACATTACATTTATTTTTGTGAGGAAAAACTGATTCAATAACTTATAAGCTATTGTACATGATAAAATCGTGGTTAAAATTATACACAAAATACGTAAATTATTAGGAAGAAATTTCCTATTGTATGCGGATTATAGATTATAATACATATACAATTAGAAATTCTTAATATTTATAGGAATGACGATTCAGAGAAATGAGTTAAAATAATTAGCAAGAATGTCTTGTCTATTTGCAAATACGTTTATTTTCGACTTCTCCGCCGTAAACTCTGGCAGTGGTTGGAATAAAAGCTGGTTAAAACGTTTTAATAAATAAGAAAAAAATGTAAAGCTTACGATGAAAATATCAAAAGAAAAGAATTTTCTTCGGCAACTGATAATAAATAAAAAATGCCAAGTTCCTTCAGGACATAGGCGATCATAGTTTCAGACGGATTCTTTTTGCTTTATTATCTGTAAAATGTCATTCACTTTTGGAAATAAAAATAGCGGATTGGTTACCCGTTGTCTTTTCGACGGTTTGGAGTTCGGAGCTTCCCTTCTCTTAGACTGGTTGCCACCCAAGGCTAAATAGCCCAGTCTACCCTGCTATTTAACCCATAGCTGGGAGTGGAGGAGAAGAGACGGATCCTAATGGTATTTGGACGAAAGTGAACACAGGAAGTTCGGTTGGTATTTGAAATCGTCTCGACGATTCCATTTCCCGTGCCGATATATGTCACACTAACCGCAATATAATCAATAAATGACTCCTATGTATTATCAAAATCATTAACCGGTTTTGAAATAATCTTATTTCAATGAATGAACCTAATGAAAAATATCGTTTATAACGGTAGCGATTAATTCGAACAATAGACCTGATAAATATTGAATGAACGTTAGTTTGAAAATACAATGTGAAATGTTTACTTTCTACATTCAGATTGTTGGAAGCTTGCAGCGATGATATTGTTAAATGTCGAGGGACGTGATGGAATCAAAAATTGCTTTCTTTCTTCGGTATACACCGCACACTTTTTTCCCCACTTTCCTCCAAAATCAAATTCTTATGAAATCCCAAATGTCTGCTTCAGCTTTCAAAATGGAGACGGCAGAGACAATAAGAACAAAATGTATTTAAAAACAAGCGAAACATCGTTGACAAAAACAAGATCAATAGCCTAAGAACAAATTTACGGGGCTTGTATCATTTGTGTCTTCACTTCATTAAGAAATGCCGATATTAACATCTTTCAGAGTCACGAACATCCTCGTCTAACATGATTCGTCTTCCTTTTCATCCTTTTGTTTTTGTATAATTTATTAAGGAAGCTAACTCTTCGTTGCAATATACAATTGCTCCAGACTGACCTCTCCTAACTTCTGATTGGCTGATATTCATAATGTGCAGACGGACTGAACATTGTCATAGAAAAAATAGACATAAAATAAATGCAAAATTTAAAAATAAAATAATATTTTTTAAATGGCTTCCAAGGAAATCAAAGCCTCTTTGTCAGCAAAGAGAAGCGCCCAAGATGTCCGTTTATGCAGAAATAGTAGTACGATCTTCCATTTTGAAAATAATTCTCCATTTTGTTTTCTCTCCTTCCTCTGCCTTCGATAATAATTATTTTATTTAATGACATAGTTCTCCAATTTTTTTTCTATTATAGTATTTAATGTCTTTTGTAAACGTAACCAGTACCTGCCTTTTGAACTGTTGTTTTATGCATATAAAAGAAGAAAAAAGTTAAAGGGTATGTATTTTTGATAGGTGAATTTTCCGACCATACGTTCATCTTAAAGTATGGTTAAAAATGCTAGCATGCCTCCTTTAGCAGAAGATGAAGAAGAAGAAGTAGAAAGATTTGTCGACCGTCAGCCCATAAAACATAAGATGGCCGAAATGAATATCTTTTCAGAATATTCGATAGA
Organism: Acanthosepion pharaonis; assembly: GCA_903632075.3. Classification (NCBI taxonomy): domain Eukaryota; kingdom Metazoa; phylum Mollusca; class Cephalopoda; order Sepiida; family Sepiidae; genus Acanthosepion; species Acanthosepion pharaonis. The sequence goes on along the minus strand of CAHIKZ030002711.1, from coordinate 335,997 downwards.
ATTTCTCGCATTTTCTAAAAAAAAAAAAAATTAAATTAGCTTTACAATGTAATGCAAATAAACAAATGCGTTGATTGTTAGGGGGGGGGAAAGACGCCTTATCATCTCTTTCTCGGTGATTTTATGTGGTATTTTCAGGATCTAGGGGGAATTCGAAAAAAATGTCTTCAGGTATAAAAAATAAGTTGTCATATTTACGAAAGTGTACTGAAAAGTATTCAACTCGCTAAAGAAGTTTTTTTAAAAAAAAAAAAAAAAAAAAAAAAACAAATTTTGTTTGATGTTTGATCATATTTTATAAAGTGAGTCGAGCTAAGAACTTTTCAGCAACTTTTGTTCCATCAGCTTTCGAGTCACACGCGAACGTGCATACACCTCCAGACAGACGCGCGTGTACACACAGACAGACGCACTGATACTGGTCCCCAGAAAGATATACACATTTCTTGTATATTTTAGTATTATCTTAATTTAATTAACAAGTTAAAATAAATACCTAAATATGCAGTTTTCATATATTTTATTTATTTGAAAGATCATTCCCATCTTTGATTGTTATTGGTGTTATTGTAGAAACAACGTTTCGATCAGGTACCCACAGGTCATCTTCATTTGTCCATTATTTTAGCTAAGATGGGATATTTTGTATATATTGATTATTGTGTAATTTTTGTTTCTGTGATGTTCCTTGTTCGTTTCAACTAAAGCATGTGTTATGCTGGACACCTGAAGAAGGTCAGAGAGTACTTGGTCGAAACACTATGTCTATAGCAATTGCACCTTTTAGAATCAAAGATGAGAACAAAAGTTCGAATTAATTAAAAATCTGTTTTTGACAATTCCTCAATTCATAAGAAAATTTCTACCAATCTTTTATCGATTGGTACTGTCAAGTTTCAAATTGCGAGTCCTTTGTCAAGTAAGTTTGTCAGCGAATTTGACTCAGCCCCTTTTGGGTTGACAGATCTTATCCTCGCTGTTGACCAATGGTTAACGAGTTGCATAAAAATTGTAAAGAAATTCAAATCGTAGACTTTTAAGCTTGTACTTCCTGAATACGAGAGTATACCAATTAACGTCATACCCAAATTAAAACCTAACCCTTTTTCCATTTTTTGTTTTGAGGAGGAGGCAATTATGAAAGTTCCCTTTAAAATGGACTTATTTACAATTTGACATCCCTGTTTGTCTATTTTTGTTGTTCATATGTTGTTCTTTTTGTTTTATTCATTGAAAAACTTTGGTCTGTGATAACACCATAACTGTTACGATATTTATTTAGATTTCATTCGGTTATCAAAAAGCCTCAAGTGTAATAATCGGTGTGTGGTGATTGGTATTTACACACTAAATTGATCAGATTGAATACAAGTCTATTCTAAAGTCGTGTCTTTAAAAACTATGCATTAATTAAAAACTGTTTTCAATATTTTTTTTAAAATAGAAACAGTCAATGTTTTTAATTTTCTGTCTTTTTTTAATCGTTTATTGGCCTAGGCTAAAATGTTGAATATACGTATGAAACGTTACTACTGAATATTTAGTTTTATTTTATTTTATGTATTTTATTTTATGTGTTTTATTTTATTTTATTTTTTTTTAAGTATCCTGTCGATTGAACTGTTAGCCAGTGCCGGACTTACCTACAAGCTAAATAAGCTATGTGCTTAGAGTCACACACACTCGGGGACACCTGTTTTTCTTTTTAAATATATTTTTATTTTATCATTAGTTTTTATTCTTTAACACTAAATCATCAAAGATTATATATGTAATCATTAATCAATAATAATCATGTACAATTATTTTATTTTTTTTACACGAATTCTTTTAGGGAAGGGCCTCGAATTTCATGCAGCTGGTGAAAGTCCGACGCTGCTGTTAACACTCATAATAAAATACAGTTCTTAAACGAGTTATAAAAACAAGCCAAAATTGTCTGAAATTTCAGTCGTCGTTTTTGTTTTGTTTGTTTTTTTAATCTCAAAATGTCGAAAATGTATTTTGTATCTTAATCTTTCTATTTCATTTTCTCTGTCACTTTATAAATACAAAGATTTCCTCCTTTCCTTTTCAGTTTGGATGACAATTTTGAAGGGGAAAAACATGAGCTAATCAGGTGGCGTTTGGACATAAAGCAAACAAAGTAAACAAAGCAACTCTACAATGAATAGACACTAAACAGTTATTAGAAAGTTAAAGCAAGCAGTGTTATTATTTATTGATATTATTCAACAATCTACTAACCCCCATCTTTTGAACCTGAGTAAAAGTTTATCCCTTGTTTTCTGTTTAGGATTGGACTTCCGGTCCCTTTTCCTAAAGTCTTTTCATTCTCTTTCTGTAATCCCTTGCATCTTTGTGGCATTATCGCCTTGCTTGGGGCGAAAGGAGTAATAGATGGAATCGTTGTATTTTATATCCGGCATTATTTCCTACTACTCCAAATGCTATTTTGTGAATACACATGTTTGAGTAGACACGCTGTATTTTTACGTCTATTTGCCTGCGCATTTGAGAGACATTGTGCACATCTTCTACATTAAGTCTTTCGAATGCACAGGCCAGTGGACGTAATTCATACTAAGAAAAACAAACAAAAATTGAAAATAAAAAACAAGACGACTAATCATAGATAGGTATCCACGAAATAACTTTTGGAGTAGTAATATAATATTAATTATATAGGATCAGTAAGCTTTAAAACGTAACATTTTCTTTAGCCTTCTCCCTCCACCACCACTTGCAATATCCGAATTACCCCATCCCCCGACTTATACAGTGGTAACGTTTTCTTTAATTCAGAATATTAAATTTAATGACTTCGTATATTTGATCTGCATATTCTCTCATATGTACCATCCATCATATAGTAGTTAGTATTTTGAAAATTTCAGTTTGAGTGTTTGCGTGCGCGCATGTGTGAGTGTAGCTTAAATAAGAGTCTGATTGAAACTATTAAATCGGGGACATAAAATAAAAGGGCTTAAAAGATGGCCAGTGAATTTGTTTGTAGTGTCGAGACATCTGTTGTCGTTTAACTTCCAGTATTGAAACTAAGTAGACAGAACATAGATATGTTCTGTCTACTTAGTTTCAATACTAATACTACTACTAATAATAATAATGTCATCACCATCTCGTTAGTCCTGTTTAGATTCTAAATTATTCAACGAAACACACATACATACATAAATATATATATATATATATATATATATATATATATATATATATAAACTTTCTTTGAATGTTACTCTACCGTACAATATCCCTCATCTAGCAAATTTTCTTATTGTTTTATGACAGCTAGGTTCACTGGCCTGGGCTGATGGATCCGTTTGAATCCCAGAGTCTCAGAGAATTTCTGAAGGAAATGCAGGCGTATTAAGGACTTATTGTCACTTGATCTCTTGTATTTTCTGGTGTGAAAACATTAAAAATGTATAATATTATCTTCTTCATTAGTTAAAGAATTGAAAGAATTCAAATAATAACCAGAGAGAAGTTGTCGATACAAAGAAAAGTCAAAATGACTACAGCAGCGCTAAAATCTGTAAAATGCCTGATGGTGGGCTGTTAAACATTTGGGGAGATATATTATCATTCGATATCTAGAGATAACTAACGGTTACTCCTGTTACTACAAATAATAATGATAGTAATAAAACTGAATAAATCTGTTGTCACTTGATCTATAGTGCGAGTTATTAGTTATAACTTATGTAAAAATTCAAAAAACCCAATAATAATAATAATACGCCAGTTATGGCTCTCATGGCTTCTGATCTTAACTGATTGGAGGTGTTAATTAATTGCTCATGCACTGTCTTATTGAATTAAGATGGGCTACATTAAAAATCCCGTTCAGTACCACATATATACTTTTGTCAGTTGCTTGACCATAACGGCTTGATCAAACTTTCTAGGGACAGACACACGATGCTTCTCTGTTCATGAGCGAGTGTAATGGGAGGGGTATCATAACCAGGTGTCAAGAGGTTATATATTAAGATTGAAGAACGAGTTAGGCAAATCGACTTGGGCGTCATATTTGGATACTTGGGAACACCCTCAATTGGAGACCGTCTAAGCAGACTGGGTTACCCGACCCGAATGTATTTATAACCGGGCCTCACCTGCAAGGTTATTCGCTGTTTTTTTTTTTGTGTGTGTTTGGCTGCGATGCATGTGCTTGGTATACCCTTATAAATCTCGGCATCATGATGGGTATATTGAACGTTGTCTATTTGTACCCAGTATTACTTAGTTGAATGCGGTTCTCTCACATAATAATAATAATAATAATAATAATAATAATAATAATAATAATAATAATCTGCACTGGAAAATCTGCAACTTCTACGGGAAGAAAACTGAAAGAAACTGATATGAACACCACCCAGACCCGGTTACGGAGATAGGACCTGTTACAATTCTATGGGACTACACAATACACACTGACAGAACAATCAAGGCCAACCGGCCAGATATTGTTAAAGAAGACCACAAACAAAACGATGCCTCCTTATTGATATGGCAGTCCCTGCTGACTGCAATGTATCTTTGAAGATATTCAAAAGTTGTCAAAATACAAGGACCTTGAAATAGAAATCTCGAAAATGTGGCATATGGGAACATCAACAATCCCTGTTGTAGTTGGAGCCCCAGGACTGGTTGAAAAAGATTGCAGTAGACTAGTTGAAGGGATTCCTGAAGTCCATGCCTCAAGGAGATACAAAAATTGTTCTGACAAGTACAGCCCACACCTTACGAAGGGCTTTATCTATGTAATTTAATTTTTTTTTTGTCAGTGGAAAGTGTCATGACGCCATTTTCTAACCTTTAGGTCCCTGGGCGGACCAGGAAAAGAAATGTAAACGCCAGAAATCAAAGAAAATAATAATAATAATAATAATAATAATAATAATAATAATATCATTGCTAAAGTCCGTGATGATTTTATGAAAATACTAGAGTCGAGGAGAATTGTCGTCTCTTAATCATAGAAGAAAAATTCTAGATTTTATATACTCACGACAGAAACCTTGCTATGGCAGCAGGTTTTTGACCTTTCCTTTTTAGATTAGACAATATCAACTCAACACGTAATTAAAAAATACTTTCAGAGCAGGAATTCGCCCTCTTATTGCTGGGCTTTCAGCCTTCCAATATACTGCAGACTGTAATGGTCGACCTGTAAAACAAATGATAGCTTTGTTTCTTCAACTACACACTCAACCTTATAATTTATCAATTGAAAAAGTTAAAGTCATAGGTTTGGAAAGAGACAAATATGTTCCACTTAAGATAAAAAAAAACAACAAAAAAACATGTTGGATTGGTGCCTTGTTCTTCCTCTCTAATTATTAGTTTGTCTCTTTTTATCTGGGATCGTTAAAAAAAGGCTATCACCTGGTTTATTTTCGTTGTGCGGTGAGAACCTTGTCACTGGTGAATTCTTGATAACTTAGTTCTCATTGTCTTATTCTCTCATTTCTGCATCAAAACACGCGCGCGCACACACACACACTCTCTCTCTCTCTCTCTGTATATGGCCGTGCGTGTGTGATAATATCTTTATTGTTTTTTTGTCTGCCTATCGATCCAAAGTAATCTCTGAAAAGGAGGTAATCTTTGTCGTAAGTTGATGGAAGCATCAGTTATTTCCCTTGAACTGACTAGAATTTTCTTCTATGCAATGTGCAATAAATAAATAATAAAGAAAATAAATTTGATAAAATCACTTTACTCTTGTTTATTAAACATTCTCGGCTATTGACTTTCAAAGAAATTTATGAATAGAAAATGTTGTCCTCTTCTCTAAATTTTTCTTTAGGATTTGGTGCTTATACAATGATTTCTTACAATTTTGAAAGGAAAGGTTGTGTTGTGTATCATCACCATTATTGTGCCATTACTATAACAAGTATAATGTGTGTGTGTATATGGGGGAGGTATATGTGTGTAGCGGAGTTTTGGATGCGGTATATTTTACTTCTAGTATAAGTTTACATTTTACAACTTATTTTTGGTTGACCCTCAGAAATACGTATTTGTCAATGTTTTATGTAAGGGAGGTAACTCAAATTGAGATTCCTAAAAAACATTTTAGATAGGTACCTCCACGGCCACTAATTCGGTATACATATGGTTTTAAAGGATTTAAAAAAAAATAAAAAAAAAATGAAAAAGCTTTCTTGAAGCTTTCATTTTAACTTTAATTGAAAGCTAAAGGATTTAAAATTTAATATTTCCAGTTAGCAAAGTACTCTGTGGTGTATTTCAAACAGAAATTATATTGATCGGAATCGATTTTTTTCAGTAAAAAACGGCCATTGATAAATAAAAGCTAATTCTTGGTTTTAAAAATCTTGCAAAAATAAAATGTTTTTCTTAAACGTTATTTGAGGAAAATTAGCAAATTAAAAGTCAAATTAATCTGATTTGAAACAAATACTGCTTACTTATAGCCTAAAATGTTGTATAAGCATTTCTTAACCACGGGGTCTTGATTTTCTCACGTGTTAACTGATTTATTGACAGCCGAATGACCATCGAACGTTATCATAGTTAAGTATGGTGGAGCAGACGGTAAAGTTTATAGGAAGGATTTTTCCGTAAGGGGTAAGACAACCCTTAAAACGTGACCTTTTAATGAAATGTTTGTACATTCTTACTTAGAAATTCTACACGTATATACACATACAAAAACAAATCGAAATTCTTTTAAAAATAATCGGGGTCGTCAGAGCTTTACAATATATGATTAGTAAATATAGTTTTACTTCAATATTTCCTAAGAGTTATCACATAGAAACTGAATTTTAAAAGATTTAAAAAATCAAATTATTCAATTTAAAAGTGAAAAAAAAATCCTGTAAAATTCATTTTTCATAAAAAATCTTTTTTTTCCATCAGACAATACTGTGTTTAATACATATTATTCATAGAAGCAATTGAAAGCTTCTCTATTTGAATAATGTCTTAGTTTTATTGCGTTTTTTTATTTTTCGATTCAGAATAGATTTTCGGTAAGACGGAATCAGATTTTGCAAAATAATTCGGTGGTTTAAATTCTCCAAAGAATTCTGTTTTAAATTAATAGTCACTAAAAGTTATCACGTTGAATTTCTGAAGTCTTTATAAATTAAGTAAGGGGATGAAACACATGTAAAAAGAAAAATATTTTTACGAAGATTTTCTAATAAAAATTTTTTAAAAATTTCATTCGTTGGTGAATAGTTTCTGAAAATTTCACTAAAATGTGACAGTTATTTGACTTTTGCAAGATTTTCTAAATTAAGGTGTCTTTCACCACAAATAGTCTAAAATTTGCTATGCTGACGCAAGAAAAACGATTTTTTAATCAAATTTTCGAACGTTCTAAAAGGAGTGAAAAAATTAATCAAAAATTCAAAAATTACTTTGATCCTTCCTCAAGATTTTGACGATAAAAGTATGTTTTCATTACATTTGGAACATGTTTTCATTACGGTATGCTGAGTTTTTTAACAATTTCATTGAGGTACGTATTTTAGAATGTTATGCAATGTATAATGTATTCTAATTATTATGCAAGAAAAATAAGAAAATGAAACAAAAGAAAAAAAAATTTGTCACTATTTAAATTTATTCAAACACATGAAAACATGCTATTATTATTATTTAATATTATTGCATCAATATAGTGGGGAATAAAGATGCCCCAAGATCAAAACACTTCCTCCAGGATACGAACTCAGGTTTTAAAAAAAAATACAGATAGGGCTAATTATGAGGGGGTTGCTAAAACGTCTTTAGACGGACTAAGACGGGATTCAAGAAAATTCTGATATTTGGTCAGATATTGGGAAGTAGGTCTGGTAGAAAAAAATCAGCACCTCCCATTTTAATGTTGATGTATTAAAATGGCGGCCTTTCCATTACATAATATAGCAGGCATTTTTTATAAATTTTATTTTATATTAACATTAACGGAAGTTTCTTGATCTTTTCTCACACTATTCTTTCCAGCTGGATTACCGATGACCATCTCCAGATTATTGATTAGCATATTTTTCTCCGTGTCTTTTATTTTCTTCTGTTATGTCAGATCTCAAATTATAAGAGAAAAACGGCCCTGGTACAATATTGAATATCATAGTCATGTGACACTGCTCATGTAAAAATTAGGTTTTATGGGCGGCTACTGTGGAGCGTTGGTCAAAACATTAATGTTGCACATCTTTCATTCGTGTCGTGAATCGATCTTCACTCGATGCTCCATTATAAGTAATCTTTTATCAGGCAAAACTAAGCTTAATAAACGTCTAGCTTAGTGCGAGACAATGTCATTTTAATTGGCGTAGTAGCCCGGTACGAGGAATGTTATTTTTATTTTACCCTCCCCCACCACTATTGTGTAAATAATTTATACGTTTTTTAATGTATTCATGGTGCGTTTTGACAATTGGAAGAAATTAAAAATGACCTGCGACCAATGATTTTTTGTGCTTGTTTTTTTTTTTTTTTTAAAAAACTCACTATTAGTGTGTACGCGTTTGTTGGAGGACGAACTAGCAAGCAACAGTTTGTGAGATTATCAGGTTAACCGTTCGTTATTTGCTGCACAGTGGCTAAAAGGTGATATTTTCTTGAAATATTGAATGAGAGTTCACTCCTCCTTGGGTACGGTATGAAAGTGGCAATTTGCGCCAAATTCGGCCAGAGTCCAAATGCGCATCTTGTAGGAATTATTCAAGAGCAATTGCGTTGTGAGACTTAATTGTATTTTCCTATAATACAAAGTTCACATTAGTGAAAAAAAATTAATAACTGTCTCAGACGATGTAATTTTTTTTTGGTTTCTAAATCATTCCTTTTCGGGCATTTTACTAGGCAACTGCAAAAAAGTTAGTTCGATCTTCACTGGGTGCCCCACACTTTCGATTACTCTTAGAAATCGCCATCCCTTTCATTTGAAAGTTTGACAAGAAGACTTATGTTACAGTTATTTGAAATTTTTGTTAGATAAATACTTTCTAGCGAAATGCTTCGAACGAACGAAAGCACCGTCCAAAAGTAGATTTTGAAATGAGTAAATGAATGGCAAAGCCCAGAGGTTTTGTTAGCATTAGCTGAATCTGTATGTAAAAAAAATTAATGCCGTATAAACTGGGAGGGTCAGGGTTTCCTTGGCTCCCAAGAATTTTGCCCCCAGCCTTTTTTCAAACACAAAAATAAAAAAAAAAAAAAAAAAAAAAAAAATACAAGAAAACAAAAAACTATCAAAGCAAGGAGGTGCTGGAAATTTTATGTTCTTGTCGCAAACCACGTTGGCGGCATTTGATAACTTAAGGCTCTAAATATTTTTGAACCCATCCCCCACAAAAAAAAAAAATTGTCTCTGCTACGACCCTGAAAATGAAACCGTGAGCCTTCTTGCTAACTGAAGTAGTTGCTAAAAACAAAAACAAACAAAAAAACAAAACAAAAAAAAAAAAAAAAAAAACAAAAAGAATGTCACTTAAATATAGCATAAGGTTAGGGCATAAGGTTAAGGCAAGCAATTTGACTGCTAGTCAAAGTTATATAGAACTTTAAATAGAAATTAAAAATAACCTACTTTATACATTAACAATTAATTAATCATATGAAGAATAAGCCTTGGAAAAAAACTTGAAGGAGAAAAAAGTTTCCGCTAAAACATCATTCGGGAATTTAAATAAATATTTTCGCAAATATGCAAGAGAAGTAAACATTCTCATCATAAGACACTCTTTAGTAAAGAAAAAAAATATGCAGTTTATTTTAGCTGTAATTAGGTAAATTTGTTATTAAATTAACATTTGTCTTTGAAATTAACATTTTCCTTTGTTTGAAGGCAGTTAAAAAAAAAAAAAAAAAGCTCGTGTTATTGTAATATGCAGTCAACAACCAAAATAAACATGGAGGATTTTTTCCTCATATCAGAATTAAAGATCTTTCATCTATCGTCTGCTCCTTGCAATTTGAAAAGGGATAATTTCATTAATTCTAGTAAGTCCATTCAATCTATATTCCTGTAGCTTTTGTATCTCAGCTGTGAGGATATTCACTTTATGCAAACTGGCGAAGAACTCACGGAATGTTTTAAAAGGTAGTAATTTCTGGAATGCAATCGAAGCGTTGTTGCCGCGTTGCATTGCTAAAGGGAAAGAGTCATGCACAATGATGTCCAATGAAATCGCTTTCTGCGAGAACAACCCAATAAGACCATAATCAATAACCAAGCGTTTTCGACGTTCACGCTCGGCTAATCGGCGCCGATAGTGATCTAGGCGAGCCAACTTGAACTCTGTATCCATGTCTTCCATTTCGTGACTGATCGTTTCGTAATCGAGGTGCGCGACAGAGAGAGTTATTGCAGCCTCAGCGAAGTTATCATATTCAATTTCAAATTCGTCACGTTTGCTGCTGAAACCGATCAATTTGAAAGCTTCCCGTAGTAAAATCTGACACTCCTGCGTGTTTATGTCATTTTTATGTTCGGGATGTTCAACGGCAGTAGAGGGTTTATTCTTTGGAAAAAACATCCGGCCAGCGACACCGCCTAAATAAAATGTCTCGAAATGTCGCCGGCATTCCTCGGGGGTCTTTCCAGACACCAATCTGGCACAATCGTCCCAGCTTCCGTAGCCAAAGTCATCAATTGCGTACAAGAGTAGATGCTCTTCGGTAAGAGTCCAAGGATCAGAGGTACTGAAGGGACCATCAGGGGAAGGATAGCGAATCTTGTAGCAATGATAGCGCTTGTGTTGGCCTATTTCGGCTCCATGCATAAAGCACTGGAGACACAAGTCGAAGTCGGGACACTTTTCACAATGTATGTATATCAAACCGGTTTCCACTCCACAATAGGTACATTTCGTTGACCCATCAACTTTTCCATATTTTTTTATATGACTAGTGGTTAGATAAAACTGTGGAGTTGGAGACATGACGAAAAACTCAGAAAAGAAAAAGGATTATCTTAAGAGTTAAATATTATTTCTTAATGAAAGAAAAAATAAAATAACACTTTGATATTTTCTTTACTAGAGGGTCAGTGATTTAATCCACTTTTCCTTGGCCGACTATTTAGCTAGATCTTCGTTTTCTTCTTTCCTGCTTAAGTCTTCATCTGTATTTTAAATCGCTTAATAAAACACCAACAAACAATTCGTTAATTTATTGTCCGCCGCTTTGTTCAAGCTAACAGTATTAATGGCTTGCTGGAAGACTTCATCGCGGGATAGAGGTTAGTCAGCTTTTCCTGTAGGCAACTATTGCTGTTTATTTATTATTGTAAAATCATATTTATTACTGTATAGATACAATAATTGTGGCACATGACCGAAGGGGGGAGAGGCTGGTTTTCGCTAACTATCCTATTCCTAGTTAATTACGATCATGACCCATTCATTCAATACAATTGCTCCATTTACTACAAGAACTCATTCATGTAGGATTGAATGGCGATGAATTAGTTTTTGTGGTAAATGGAGCAATTGTATTGAATGAATGGGTCATGATCGTAATTAACTAGGAATAGGATAGTTAGCGAAGACCAGCCTCTCTCCCCTTCGGCCATGTGCCACAATTATTGTATCTGTACAGTAATAAATAAAAGAACTCATTCATCACCATTCAATCCTACACGTACCACAATACCACATATTCACAGGGGGAACCTACAATATATATATATATATATATATATATATATATATATATATATATACAGCAAGATATATAATCCGGTGTTCTTATACATATTTTTATTTTTACAAAATAGTGCTCAATGTAAATTTACAGAGCATTAATATGATAAATTAATTGATTTAAAATATGGTTTTTTCGCTACACAGTTCTAACCATGTATCAAAAATGGAAGCTAAAAGCCACGAATTTAATTTTGTGATTAAATTAAAGACATTAGTTCCATTTCATCCTCAAGTGTATTTTGGAGTAACTTTTTAAAATCACTGGGTTTTAAATTCACAGCTAAAACAAAATTCACGTTTCCAAGGTTACAGATAAATCTATTTTTCTAGACAAGCGTGGCTGGGTTTTTCATATATCTATAATTTAATATATCAGTTATTGCTACGTTTGGGTCGTGGGAAGGGATGCATTTTTCAATGAAATCTAACTTCCGTTAAAGCCTGTCGTCTAGATTTTTTTTAATTATATTGTTAACGGCTAAAATTTTACGACATTTTTTTTTTATGTATATTTAAAGTATATTACGATTTTTAAAAATTTTATATTTAAATATTACTAAAGTAAAATTTTCATTTCTCCGATTTAGTAGACTTTATTTATTTATTTAATTACAAATTAAAAAGAAGTTTAGGTTAGAATTCATTTTAATTAACTACAATTTTAATTACAACTTTAAAATATTTTCATTATTAGTTTTGTAGACTATATTTCATATAATAGAAGTAAAATGTTACTTACCGTCAGTAAAATTATTTTTCTACATCAAGTATATTTATATTACGATTTTTAATTTTTTTTTTATATTTAAATATTTTTTAAGTAAATTTTTTTTTTTTTTATCTTTACGGCAAAAATAGCTACTTCATTTCTCTATTTTAGTAAACTTTATTTATTTATTTAATTACAATTTAAAAGAAGTTTAGGTTAGAATTCATTTTAATTAACTACAATTTTAATTACAACTTTAAAACATTTTCATTATTGTAATTAAATAAATAAATAAAGTTTACTAAATTAGAGAAATGAAGTAGCTATTTTTGCCGTAAAGTTAAAAAAAATCTTACTAAAAAAATATTTAAATATAAAATTTTTAAAAGTCGTATTATAAATATACTTGATATAGAAAAATAATTTTACTGACGGTAAATAACTCGAATACATTTTATTTATATTAAATGAAATATAGTCTAAAAAAACTAATAATGAAAATATATATATAATATTGAAAAATGCATCCCTTCCCACGACCCAAACGTAGCAATAACTGATACATTAAATTATAGATATATGAAAAACCCAGCCACCCCTGTCTAGAAAAATAGATTTATCTGTAACCTTGGAAACATGAATTTTGTGAATTTAAAACCCAGTGATTTTAAAAGTTACTCCAAAATACGCTTGAGGATGAAATGGAACTAATGTCTTTAATTTAATCACAAAATTAAATTCGTGGCTTTTAGCTTCCATTTTTGATACATGGTTAGAACTGTGTAGCGAAAAAAACATATTTTAAATCAATTAATATATATATATATATATATATATATATATATATATATATATATATATATATATATATAAACAAAATAAAAACACCCCATGATATAAAAATCTTAAGATGTCTGAATATAAAAATTTCATGAAACATGAAATGAGGCGAGGATGAACCCCGGAAACGAACTAAAATTGAAACAAAAACAAGCTAAAACAAAACAGATGTTAGTAAGACCTGTCCACCCCTCAAAATATTCAGTGTGGCTGCCGTATTCTGCCGATAGACAGAATCAAGCAGCATACTCACTAATGGAATGGGAAGAGTAAAAATAAATGACGGAATGGCTGTAACGAGTTCGATCCTCATTGATTGCTTTTGTGCCAACCTAAGCTAAGTGTATGACGCCTCGCCGTAGAGCAATGGTTAACAAATTATTGGACAATTCCTGGTGTAGGGAGGTCGCTCGTTCAGACGAAACTACGCTTCGTAAATCATCAAGTAACTTTGACCAATAGATTTCAGTTACTCTGACAAAGTTCTGTCCTCGCTATGGATTAAATAGCAGGATAGACTCTGCTCTCTAGTCTTAGGTGGCAACCAGTTTAGGTAGGTAACTCCATGGGATCGCTAAAAAAAGAGCATAGCATGATGAAAAAGACGCCAAATTTGACGAAAACAAAATTTTATCGTCTAAATGTTTATATTATTATTAAGAGGAAAGATCAAAGTTTATTTTAATTATTTTAAAAAAATTTTTCCTTCTTTTTGGAACATTCTAAATTTTGATTTAAAAAAAAACCTTGTTTCTCTTTGTATCACCGGAACTAGTAAAATAACATATACAATTTTGAGCACTTTTTTTTTTCTTTTTTTTTTGTGTGACACACATTAATTTGGAAACTCTTGCAAAAAAAAAAATAATTGTCGGATGTTAATGAAACTTTCAGAAACTATTCACATATGTTCAAAATTATTATAAATAGTTTATTTTTATTAAAGTCATGGCAGAAATATTTTTTTTAATATTTATTACCCACCCACCCCAATAACTAATTTTATGAAATTCGATCGTCAGGTTTAGTGATTACAATAGGAAGGAATGCAAATTGCAAGGAATGCAAATCATGTTTTGTTTTTTTTTAATTGGACTCCCCTACCTGAAAATCAGCTCTGAATTGTAACATACAAAACTCAATAAAACAAAGATATTATTTAATTTCAAATGCTTTTATTTGCTTTTAGTTGTTTTTTTGAATATGGACAATATTTTTTGAAAGCAAAAATTTTTTCGATGAAAAATAAATTTTTAATACAATTATTTGTTATTTCTTTAATTATAATAGATTTTTACATTTAAGTTGTTAAAATGTTATAAAATTATTTAAAAGCCGCATTCACTTTCGTAAGTGTTCTTATGAGATAGATCCGATTTTTAGCGCGTTGTAAATTGTATCGTTTTAACTAATCAGAAGAGCCGCAGTAATTAAGAAATATAATTTTGTGTTTATAATCGGTCTGTAATTATAAAGTATGGAAGACCAACCATAATACAATTAAGTTGCGTTATTTGAGTTAAGCATTGTTCTCCGCTGTTAAGGCCTTTACTTTTGCGAAACACGTATGGAAAAGTTAATTTGATTTTTCAATTTCAACTGACAAGGGTACCTACAAGTATCAGTATCATCTTATGAAATTTATATGATCTTATTTTTATATTAATCTCAGTTATGACATTTTTCTATAAATGAAATATCAAAATTGATAATAAAATGAATGGAAATACAAATAACACAGTAAAATGTAATAAATGTACAAAAATTATAGTATTTTATGTACACTTTTGATAAAATTTCCTAAGAAAGGTACCTATAAATTAATTAGATACCTTTCTTATGAAATATGAAATTTAATCTCACTCTTAACAGTCATATTTTAATTTCTTTATAAAATATTTTCCATAAAGCATCGTAAACGTAAAGGTAAAAGCTAAGTCCAAAAAAAAAAAAAAAATTAGAGCGCTGAAAGTTTTCCATAAAAATAACGAGGTAAATAATTTGTTCATTTAAATGTAAATAATTTCACTTTTCTCCTTCCGTAGAACAAATTATCCTCACGGAATCCGTTAATATGTCATTCATCACCTGTCAAGTGACTCGAAAGTTTATGACCTGCTTTGATTTATTTTCAAATTGCATCTTTTCGGCGCAGAAGCTAAGTTAAGCTTGGTTCAAAATATTTTAAATAAACATTATAATTTCTGATTTTCTTAAAATAAGTTTTTAAAAAATGATAATTGATATTTAAAAGAATTTCAAAGGGAGATTTTCAGTTTTTTAGAAAATGGAAAAAAAAATGGTCAATTTTGCTGACTCAAAAAAAAACACAACATTTTTAACGAAATTTTCAGACGATTAAATAATGTAAAAAAATACCCCCAAAATATTTTGATCTTTCCTCTTAATAATAACATAAACATTTAGCCGATAAAATTTTGTTTTCGTCAAGTTTGGTGTCTTTTTCTTCATGCTATGCTCTTTTTTTAGCGATCTCGTGGAGGTACCTAAGTTTAGGAGAACGAAATTTTGAATTCCAAATTCACAGATAATAAAGAAACAGAACGTGCGGAGTGCTATGATCACTTATGTCATGAAAGGACTAAGGTATTATTTAAAAAAAAAAAAAGCGAAGTTCTCTTGGGAACGGTGTTTTTTCAATTATATATATATATATATATATATATATATATATATATATATATATATATATATATATATATATATATATGTGTGTGTGTGTTAAAAATACTGCCATTGAAAGAACTAAGAGTCATTGAATAAAATACACTAAAGTGATATTTAAGCCTATTCATACTTTTATGATTTTAGTGATTACTTTTTATGTGTTTATTTTTCCCCTGAATGTATGGCCACCGCCATTTGCTAAAATCGTTTTTGTTATGAGGTTGGTGTAAATTTGTAAAATTCTTTTGGTACAAATCATTTATTCATATAAATTCAAAGCATCATTATTCAGACATTAAAGTACTTTTTGACCGTATACTACTTTGTATTTTAAATTGTATATTTCATAATAAAAGAACGATTTTAGTTCTGATTCAATGAATAATTGAATAATTTATTGAAATCGCTGACTATACAAGGAATGTTGCATTGTGAAAATTGATTGATATTCTGAAGAAGCAGCATTCAGAAAAACTTTCCATTCCAGCTCTATGATCTTTTACTGTGCCTCATTTGCAACATAAGAAAAGGTAGATTTAAAAAAAAAAAAACCATGCGCGTGCCTTGCTCAGAAATAAATGTCTTTTTTTCTTTCAGTAATTGTTTGTCCAGTTCCTAACATTTCCTTATAAGGAATTTCATTAGAATTCAACTAAACAAAGAAGATTTCCTTTTAGGTTGAGATGTTGAAGGCTTCTCCTGGTTTGACTTCGTTCTGAATCTTCCTCATAAATCCGTTTTTTTTTGGGGGGGTATTACTGCTGCTGACTATCCTGACGCAAACAGCGGTCGGTGAAAGCATTTCAAAGAAAAAAAAAATCCCTGCATTATTCGGTGTTCGTCTCAGCTTTTTTTTTTTTTTTCCCCTGTTTTAGTTAACGTCTAATGGAAATAAACGACAAATCTACGACAATTTATTAATTTCATTGAATTACGAAATTTGTAAAGACAACTACGTTCTCAGGTCATGTCGCCCTAACCGATGTAAATTGGGTCACTGTATTCAGTTTACCGAATAAGAGTGGTGGATTACATTGCTTCCAAAAGTATCAGTTCTTGATTATTGGTTACCAATAAACTGTCAATGCTAAAAAGAGTGTTACTTGTTCATTATTCAAGTATTTTTGATAAATGCGGTCAGCCATAAATCCACCAAATAACACATTAAAAAAAAATGTTTGGCCACTCCGGTCGTAAAATAAGTTCAACGATGCTTTTTTTTTATTTATTTTATTTATTTTTAATATTGTGATGTCGATTTAATGTAGTTAATTTTTACAGTGATGTTCACGGCCCGAGGGCCACTCGAGGTAGAGGATTACATAGTAAGAGGCAGATATGTGTGGAAGATAACGGTTAACCCTAGACTTGAACAGGTTAAGATTGTAGTGATCGGGGAAGCAATCTCAAGGTAGCAGTTCGTAGGAAGAAGCTACCCGAGTGGAACTTACATCTCACAAAGGGGATACGAAGGGAATGAAGATGATTTGCTACAATGTGCGTGGTATGGCAGGTCTTAGCCGTGAAGATTGGGACTGGTAGAACTAATCCCTATCCCTAAATTCATACAGAAACCATTTTCTTAGATTCTGAATTTTTTTTCTAAATCTTGTAAATGGCGGGAGGTGAAGGTGATATTATGGATAGCAGTTAGACAAAAGAAATCTCAGAGACGAGTTTGTTACATTCACTTATGTGGAAATGCACATGAAAAATAGGAAACAATTTCTTTTCCACCCCCAGTTATGGGTTAAATAGTAGGACTTGTATCTGGAAATATGATTATCTCCCAAAAATTGTTAACGTAATATTCACTCGCAAGAGAAAGAATTATTCTTACGATCATAAAAAAATACGTTTCGTCTTTAAATAACCCACAAATGGTTGATAAGCCGTAAAAAAAGACAATCAATTGTAAATGGCATCCGAAGCTTAGTTTGACACACGAGATCACAAGTATGGGACACCCAATGAGATTCGAACTCACTAAACTGTAGTAATGGCTGAATTTCTCGTTCAAGATTACCACACGGCGAGGCGTCCTTTAAAATAGTAAACTTAGCATAGTTTGGGCAGAAGTTCATCAGACTATACTCAGTAGGAATCGAACACTGGTTAAAAATGGCGAACTCTAATTGACTGGTTACACAAGCAATAAAGCACATTCGGTAAACATTCACATACACTTCTAAGATTTGTGCAAATGATTGTGTTGTGAACTTTTTGATTTGCCTTATAGTTACTAAACGCAGCTTGGATATGGTACAAGAATGGTGCACCCAGTGAGGATCCAACTCACTAGTAAGGATTTGCGTGACTAGGTTGCTACACTCAGACGGAGAGTCGCGCCTCAAATTTGCGTTCCTGTTGAGTCACTTGTTTTCGTTTTTTAATGTTCTCGTCGTCGTTGTTGTTGCAACAACACCACCACCAACAGCATCAAAACCACCCCCAACATCAAAACCACCACTGTCTGTTTATATTTCTGAGATGAGTTATTATGTACACTATTTACATTATTCGGACTATTGTCCTCATCTTTGTTGCCATATTTATTACAACGTTTCGGCCATTGTACGCTCCGGCCTTCTTCAGGTGGTTGAAATGTCGAACTTTATTTCGCTCGCTGGGGTAGACATGTTCTAGTTTCACGTGCCATGTCTAATGGATGGCACAGTGGATAAAGGCGTTGGTCAGATCCAGTGACAGGACCCAAAGAGTTGTGAGTTCAATACCTGGTTAAGGCAGTGGAGAACTTGGAGAGGGGAATTAACAGGAGATAACTGATAACTGACATCCATTAGACATGGCACGTGGAACTAGAGCAGTCTATCCCAGTGAGCGAAATAAAGGGTACAGTTGATGACGACAATAGTCCGAATAATATAAATATTGTATATTCGATTTGTTGTTAGGTATTTTTCATTTTCTCCTTTATTATTGGTAGCATTTTATAATACTTTGGCTGCAATGCTAAGTTTCCTAAGTTGAACAAATTGGAGCTATTTCATTTACGCTTTGTTACCTCTCTTTTCCATTGTTTTAGATCGCTTTCTTTCAGTCATTTTGTCATTTGGACAATAGCGAAATGCTGAAATGATCTTATTCCATTTCAAAAATACAGCCTGTAAAAAGGAATATTTTAAATCAATATACGACCAAAAATAAAATGCTTTTGACAAAAAAAAACAAACTTAACGATTTCAGTATAATTATGTAACAATAATATAATGATGTTACGCAAACAAATCTATGGTTTATGTTGTGGAAGTATATTCAATAAATCACCGAAAAAGCAGCATATCATGATGAAAAAAAAAAGACTTCAAACTTAATAAAAACAAAGTTTTATCACCAAAATATTTGTTATTAGTAAGAGGAAAGACCAAATTATTTTTAAATTACTTAATTTTTTTATTCTTTTGTAGCACGTTTGAAATTTAACGTCAGCGGTCACATAATATTTAGCATTGGTTGAAAAACACATTAATTTGGAAATTCTTGCAAAAATCAAATATTTGTCGGATTTTAATGAAACTTTCAGAACTTATTCAAACATTAATGAAATTATTTTAGAAATGTTTGTTTTTTAGAAAGTCATGTTAAAAATATTTTTTGCATCTGTTACTCCCCCTCCTTACTAAATTTTATGAAAAATCGAATATATGTACTAAAAAATTAGCAGAGGTAGACATGACTTACAATCAACATTAGTCGTGTTGAATATTTGTTTTACGAATTTAACTATATTTTATTTAAATTAATTTAAAAAAAAAGGGTTTGTTATAGTTTTTTGCTTTAGTAAAACTTAATTGAAAATTATTTACTTTTTATGTTAGTTCAGTCAGTCAGTTATGTGCCATGAGTGATACACACTTAGGCGATCATGTATCTTTCGATAAATGACTGACGAGGCAGATTTTTTCCCGCAGTTGGTTGCCATTTCTTTTTGCGCTAGACCAGTTACCATCCAAGGCTATAGAACCCAGTATGTCCTGCTATTTACCCATAACTGGAGGGAGAAGAGTATTAGCACGTAAGTGAATGTAATGGATTCGACTGGAATTTGAACTCGGCTCTCGGATTCCTCAATCCGAGCCGCTATCCATTACAAACCAAAAAAACAATGAAGTTTATTTTTTAAAAATGGAATAAAAAATTATTTTCCATAAGATGACCGAAAAATATTAGTAAATCAATAATACACACACACACATACAAACAACTTCTTTTTAGAGTGATACTGAGTCTGTATAGACAGACAAAAGTCTCATCAACTGACTAATGACAGAGGGGCCGTTAAAGCCGTTTGTCTGTAGATGGGAAGGGATTATTTTTTAGTTATAAAACCACTATAGTAGTAGTTATGATCATAATGTAATTATTAAAAAAATGTATATATGGCATAAATAAATATATACTTAATATAGATATATTGGTAAAAATAACAAAAATAATAGATTTCACACACCTACATTCTCACGCACATGTTAATGTATCGTACTTTCCGTCTTTGTTTATAACTGAAAGGCTCGCCACCGCCGCCAAGCGGTCACTTTGAGAACTAATACGACTCGTTCCGCTAAGCCCGCAAATTTTGAAATACATCGCTGACGATTTGGAAGTTTTTTTTTTTTTCCTTCAGATTTTTTTTTTATTTTGCCTGAATATTTTGTCCGTTGCATCCGAAGACCGTTGATGGGGTCCGTAGATGAGAGGTTTGTCTGTATATTTATTTTGTAGACGGACACACGCACACACACACACACACACACACACACACACACACACACACACACACACACACACACTCAAATATTTGAATAAATAAATATTACATTTTTTGTCAAATAATTGTATTTAATATTCCTCGTCTTTTAAATTTACATTGTTGTTTTTATGTCATTTTTTAAAGTTACGCTTTTATTTACTGTAGATGTGAAAATAAATTCAAGAGAATAGAAATTTTAAAAATACATACATATGTAGCATTTTGAAAGTATCAGCAGAATAAAAAAGTAAAAACGCACGGTAATCCTAATTGGAAATAAGAATTATTACCGTTCCTTTTTACTTTTTAATTCTGAGAATTTCGAATGCATTTTAATTTTAAAATATCTTCGTAAATACAAATCATATAATGATATTTTTTACAAAAACTTGTCTTGGGTGATAATGAATCTGTATATATATTTACTTTTTAATTAATTATTGTAGTTTTTTAGTTGTAGCCGGACATACACAAACACACACATGCACACAGACAACTGCCCTTTATATATGTATAAATAACATTCTGGAAGAAAAGCTCTCAGTTAATCAATGGATCGATTCGATAGAAATAGTTGATAATTCTTTGAAAAAGTCTTTGATATTAAAGAGTATTTGAAAAAAACAGTCTTGATATTCATTTTCCTGATCATATTAGGGAATCATATTAGTGGCTTTTAAGCTTCAGTCCGATACACTAGCCAATAACCCACACGCAAATTTTCAAGTATTATTTATAAAGTCTGTAAATATACAAAAATAGAAAGGAGTATAAGGCAAGTTCATGTCTTCTCATTGGACTTATTCAACTTATACAGTGAGGTGAGTCTAAGAGAATTAGAAGTCCTACTAGGATTCATTATTGGCGATCATAATCTTAACAATATAAGATACTAAGATGACCCAGTGTTGATAGCAGACACAGAAAGGAAATTACAGGAACTCCTACAGGAGGTAGTGAAAGAAAGCGAGAAGAAAGGACTAAACCTCAATTTGCAAGAAACTAGAATGTTTGGTTGTTAGCAAAAGGAACAGCCCAGTATGTAAATTATAAATCAAGCAACTAAAAAAATATCTGGGAAGTGTGACACTGAAATCGGAAGGCGCATTAGGATAGCGAAACATGTCCTCCAAAAAAGATAAGCCATTTATTAAGAAACAGGAAGATTTCATTAGAAACAAAGAAAAAAAGTACTGGACTGTTACGTAAAATAAGTTTTCCTATATGGCAGTGAATGCTAGGCAATCTCTACACGGATGAAGAAGAGACTGCAAGCAACAGAAATGTAGTTTTACAAGAGGATGCTGAGAATACCATCGACCGAATAACAATTTTTATAACTTGGAAATAATTTTGAGAATAATCAAAGTTAATTGCGAAATTCAGCGAAAATCATCCATGAAATAAAAATAATTGTTTGTACGGTGAGTAAGGACCTATTTACATCAAAATGTCTTTAAATTAAATGGCGGCAGAATAATTATCCTTGAACTTTTAAAAGGTAAGCTTAAATATTAATGCAATACTTGGATGCAGCGATCAATTTTGAGTTCTGTAGTTTATTGTTGACTATCGCATCTACTCCTCCCTATCTATTGTGATGAACGCCCAATCAAAACCCCTCTACAGGAGCTCTACACACACACACACACACATATATATATATATATATATATATGTATAATATATATATATTATATTATATATATGTATTATATTATGTATTATAAGTATATTATATATATATATATATATATATATATATATATATATATTATATTATATATTATATATATATATATATATATATATATATATATATATATATATATATATATATATTATAAAAAAAAAACAGACCACTTTAAGGCTCCATTGTAATAATTTATTTCACCAGTGACCTTTTAAAGGACGCTGGATTCTCGAACATCACTTCAAAAGTTGAAACGAAAATGAAATGACTACCCATACGGATTACCAAGTTTTTTCGTAACTTAATATAAGATAATATATATATATATATATATATATATATATGGTGGCCTGACGATTGCATATAGCATGAAACAGACTGTCGCCTCTAAGTGTTGACTTCTATGTTCACTTTTTATATATATATATATATATATATATTGGGAACGCATGAATCCCTCTCTTCTCCCTCCCCCAGCTATTAATTAAATAGTAGGGTAGACTCTGCTTCCAAGCCCTAATTGAAACTAGCCTAACTCTGCTATCCAAATCGTGGAGATGGCAAAGAGAAATCACTCTACAATATTTCCCAATAATGGATGCCAATTCACAACCAATGAAGTAAATCAGTCTTTGGAGAACCATTATTGCCTACATCTTGAAATGAACATCGCAATATTAATAGTAAGCATATGAAGAAGTTTTGAAACTGTTTTAGGAGAGGCAATTATAACTGTTCTAGATTATTGTAATTTTACTATATCACTACATGTAATAAGCTAACCTACCAACTTGTGTTCTTCCAGAATGAAGAAGACGGCTTTAATAGCTCTTTGGACAACTACCATTGGCTTCTTATCACAGCGGACAAATTTGCTGAATGCAGTTGGAAGTGAAGAGAATTTGAAAGCTCCTATGCAATAAAGTTTTGTGTTGACAGAGGTACGCATCAAAACTGTACGACGCTCTACATAAAGTCCAGAAATTGCTCCCCGTGAGATTTGGTTGTTCCCCAAATTGAAGGAGAACCTTAAGGTCAATCGTTTTGAAGACATCGAGAAGATAAAATAGTGAAAAGTGTCCTGAACAGCTTTACTTTGGATAACTTACATGCGACCTTCACAAAATGGCTGGAGCGCTTACAACAGATAAAGTCATTGGATCCTACTTTGAAGGAGATTACAGTTTGCCACTTCTTTGTAGTTAATTCTGTCGTCTGTTCTGAAAAAAAGGTTTTAAAACTTCTGGAATGCACCTCGTATTTTCAAACTAAACTTGATTTTTTCTTTCTTATTTTTTGATTTTTTTCTTATTGTTATCTTGTTCTATCTTGAGTGTGATTTGTCACATTTCATTTCTGGGTGGGGGTATTATTATTATTAACCTTTAACATACTGGAGGTGATTTTGTTTGCGCAGTAGAAATTTTATCCTGCCACTGACTCAGATAAATAAATCATAGCGTGTTTTAATTTTGTAGTTGTGTTGTCATATCCTACTATGGCAACAGAAAATGACCATGACCGAAATTAAGTAATGCAGCAGAGGAACATTGAAAAACAATAAAATAAAAAGAAAAGTAGTGGATAATGCAGAGTGTTAAATGTTAAAAGTAAACAAAAAGAGTTACCAAAATTCATGACCTTGTTAATAAAATATCATTTAGTACTCACAAACAGTGTTGGGATACTTATTGTATTTTTAAAACGGTTTGAAGTCGTATTCAATATCAAATAAAAGAATAGCGAATTAGGTTCTACCGAGATTTGAACTCGGATCGCTGGATTCAGAGTCCAGAGTGCTAACCATTACACCATAGAACCACACCTCGTACAGGCTGGAAGGCTAAAACTTGATAAAGGGAACGAATAGGCTGTGAGCAGCCAGTTAAGCAGGTTCCTTGGTGTGCACGTGTAAGTGTGCCTTATTTTCTTAAGTTATGTGGGTGTAAATGCGTGACACTGAGTGAGGAAGTTAATGAATTTGACGCTGTGTCTGTGTGTTCGTATGAAAAATACGTCGCTACGACATATTTGATAAAACTAAAAGCATATCTATTTTGAACAACTGCTTACGAATGATTTGGCAATGTAGTTGCAAATATGATTTCATTACTTTTTAAACTTACACCCTCTAAAGTACTGCAATAATTTAAAGTTTAAATCATAACTTTTCATTTTCATTTAATGGAAAAATAAATGCTCTAGGGCTAACAATGGCTCTCATGTCACATGAGCTTGATTTATTGAAGGTGTTAACATATATATGTTTTGTCTTGATAAATTAATTAAAATGGTCTACAGCAAATATCGTGTTTAGTATCAGGGATCATCTTGCCAGTTGCCTAACATGTCTCTTGCCAGTTGCCTAACATGTCTCTCTCTTGCCAGTTGACCTGACGTACTGAACATCTCTATTCATGAGCGGGCGTGGGTGGGTATTATTATGAGTGAGTGTCGAGTTCTTAGTTGGGAACATCCTCGATCGGAGACTGTCTGATCAAACAGGGTTCTCCGAGCTGAAGGCATTTATAATTGGGCCCCAACTGCATTGTTATCCGCTGCTGTTATCAAAATCAGTCATAGAATCACGCACATTTGGCTATGATGCATGTGACTGGTATACGACCTTTATCAGAGTGAGTGTCATAATGCATACTGATCTTGTATACCAGAGTAACTTTTTGGCGTGCTGCACTCTCACTTAATAATAATAATAATAATAATAATAATAATAATAATAATAATGGCATATAATAATAATAATAATGGCATATAATAATAATAATAATAATAATAATAATAATAGTAGTAGTAGTAGTAGTAGTAGTAGTAGAGTAGTAGTAGTGGTAGTTTGTCGAGAAGATCGCCTACTAGGAATATCCAATTTACTAAGAATAGGGCTATCAATTAAATGACAATTCTCCTATAGGGTCTAAAGACCATAGTTTGGACCCGGCTCAACACAATACAAAGCAGGAAACATAACAAACAAACAAACAAACAAATAATAATAATAATAATAATAATGAAGACATCATTAATCCCAGTTGTGGATGGAGTCCTCGGTTCGATTGGAAAATGTTCTGATAGACACATTGAAATGGATGCTTGGTAACCCATGTCTTAAGGAAATATAAAAAAAAATGTTCTCACAAGTAAAGCTCACACCTTACGAAGGGCTTTGTTAGTGTTAAAATGTGTGTAATCTTAAGTTGTTTTATTTTTATTTATTTTACAAAAAATTCAGAGAAAATATCATGGTTCCATTTCTGGCCTTAGGTCTCTGCTTGAAGCCAGGAAGGAAATGAGTATGCAACAGAAATGTGTGTGATCTCAGAGGCTTTTTTGAGGGGCTGGGGGATGGGATAAAAAAATGATCAGTGTAAAATATCATAAAGCCATTTGTGATCTTAGTTCTCTAGTTGTAACCCGTAAGTTGTATACAACAAAAACCAAAGGAAATAATAATGATAATAATAATAATAATAATAATAATAATAGATTCCAACTAATTGAAGGAATTCCTGGTAGACCATGCCTTAAAGAAATACAAAAAAAAAATTGTCCTCATAAGTACAGTCCACATCTTACAAAGGGCTTTATGTATGATAATGAGGAGAGAATGTTTGGAGAATGTAATGCTCACAAGACATTGGAGGCAAAGAGAAGCAGAGCAAAAGCAGTGACAAATTTAAGTAAATCGATGAGAGATATACGAAAATGACAAAGCGAGCGTGTAAAGGGGAAAGTGTTAGCGAAACAAAAGACAGGAAGTTGTGGAGAGTCATGATTGCCTACGTTCTGAATTGACATAAGAAAGACAGTGTGTGTGTGTGTGTGTTTGTATTGATATTTTTCTTTTTTGAAAATGTAATAGCAAGAAATATATAGACGCCAACAGATTAAGTTGGTATATCATTAAGTCGGGAGCTTAATGATGAATAACGTTATAAAATCGCAATAATTTAATATAATCTCCTTCATTGCCAATATAAAGGATGGTCCGAAAGTCTTGTCACCCCATACATAATATAATTTTCTATTTCACATAGCTGACATGAAAATGACGGTGTTTATAAAGACCTTCTCGACATGTGCTTTGTATTATTAATTACTGTATTGTTCTATTTACTGTTTGGTAGGGGTGACAAGACTTTCGGACCACACTGTAGATTAGGATTAAAATATTATTAAACAGTGAACATTTCAGCTCAACACCGAGTACATAACGTGTGTGTATTTGTGTGTGCTTATGTGTGTGCGCGCGCACGCGTGTGTGTTTCTGGTTGTCATTATTAATCAAAGTTGTCTTTCATTATAAATTCCAAACATCAGAACTATAAAAAAAAAAAGAAACAATTAACCCCCCCCCTCATCCTTATATAGAGAAATAACGGCGTATAACTTATTCCCTAATTTAATAATGGCTTAAAAAAAAGAAAAAGCAGACTTAGAACGCGTTTATTCGTTTTAGGGTGAAATGAGAAAAAAACCGCCCGGCTTCCATTTTGTTGAAGAACAAAGGCCGGGGAAATAACAATGAAAAACCGGGAGGAAACAACAGAATATCTGATGTCGCTAATGAGGAAAAGCGTAAAACCAATATAGATTATGTTACTCTGCGAACGGAAATATTTGCGCATGCGTGTGTATGTGCATTTGTGTACGTTTACATAAGTATAGGTGCACGCGATCGTGCGTGTGTGTATGTGTGTGTGTGTGTGCGTGTGTGTGCGTGCGTGTGTGTGCGTGCGTGTGTGTGCGCGCGCAAGAATATATATTTTTAATTATATAATATAATATAATACGTGTGTGTGTATTTTTATAAAGGTTCAAATGATGACTATTCTAACGACCCTACTCCAACGTATGTATTTTACTTTTGTGTGTCTATGGATATGTTAATAAAACCCAACAGTTTCTGCATAACCTCATGAACTTCACTTGTTGCCCTTTCTTACGCTAATAATACAACACCACAGAGTAGCCCTCTACTTTGAGTGGCTCATGAGCCTTGTATTGAGTGAACATTAGTCTATAAAATAACAAAAAAATATTAATTATTGGCGTTTTTGTCATTGTTTTCTTACTCTTTTCTTTTTGAAGCTTTGCTCGAACTGCATATTTGCAGGGATTAAATGCAAAAATACAAAATAAACAAATAAAACTCGAAGCAAACATTTTTTTAAAAAAAAAAACCCATTTTGAATGCTAAATTGTATTAGTTTTAATTTCTATACAAATTCTATATTTTTATCTGTATAAGTAACAGGTAAAAATATCGAATTTCAGATGTTAATTTACAATTCACAGCTTAAATAACCTTTAGTTTATTGGTATTACTGATTTTATAATCACTTATTTAATAAGACTTATTTTTTAATCTCTTAATGCTAAAATATTTTTCACTCTCTCATTTGTCGTTTTTGTTTATCTGATTAAAAATAATTACGTTCGGCATAAAAGAACAGTTGAACGACAATAATGAATTCGAAAGACAAGACTGAATAATAGGAATAGGATGACATGTAAAAGAATAGATTCTAAAAAGAAGAGAATAAAAGATTTGAAGAATAACGGAATGAACGCATGATCCTACGCATACACACACACACATGCACACACGTGCACACACATGCACACACACACGCGCACACAGACACACACAAACACACACACACAGACAATAATGAGTTATGAACATTTGTATATTAGCTTCTTTTTTATTGGGTTTATGTTTTAGCAGGTCAGTTTCAAAGTACATACCTAATTATTTACTTAACTTTGTCTTTATCTATCTGTCTGGCTGTCTATCTATCTATCATATAATGCATAAAATTCAGAGTTGAATTAGACCAGGAAACAGTGGTATTAAAAAAGTGCTCAATACATGTGTGAATAAAGTAAAAATAACATGTAGAGATTTAACTTTAAAAAGATTTTTAAAGTATCTTGTATGTATGTGTGAGAGGGGATTTAATATTTTTTATACTCTGTCTACAGAAGATTTTGCTATATAGATGGGAGAATTGCCACCCCCACCCACTTTCTGTAGTGGACTTTTGTGGCGATATAACATGATTTCCAAATTTATACGAGCAACATTATGTCATAAAAGAACGTTGAAATTGCAATTGGCTCTTTAAATAAATAAACCTTAAAATAAGATATGTTTAAATATATATTAGAAATTTGCTTCGTTTACAGCATAGAGACAAGGCAAATAATTCAACAGAAACTTCGTAAAGTTGATTTTACGACATATCGCTTCTTTACCAGGATGTTTAATTTGCTTTCAACATCCAGGTGAGAATTGAACTCACAACAAATGGACAATAAGACACGGCTTTTTGACCATTAGCCCATACCGATCTGTCCCGAAAAAAGAGACTTTTTAACTTGAATATTAATACAATTTTCAGTCAAATTTACTCCTGAATACTTTATTAGAGTCGGAGAGGATCTAATAATAATAATAATAATAATGTCTTATGCCTCTAAGTTTTTTATGCAAGCCCAGTAAAGGGTAGGAGCTGAAATATGAACATTATTTAATATGTATTCTTATTTAATACAAATATATTTTTTGAATTTTTTTCTTTTCAATCATAAACATTTCCACATTTGATTTCAATATTCTTTCTCAACTGTAAGCTTGTATGTACATGTGACATTCGCATAATATATAAGCTACACTCAATGGCAACAGACTACCGATTGATCAAAATCAAACGCGGGAGTATCGCTTCACGCATGCGCCGTAAGACAGCCTCTGATTGTTTACCAAGTTGTTTCACACAAGCGCATCCGGTTTTTAAAGTAAAATCAAAATGTTTGTAAGCTATCTGGACAGATATGGCATATTTTCTTTCTATTTTTACACAGTCTATTGTACCCGACGTCGAAAGACAACTGCATTTACTTCAAACCAACGAAATAAAAAATACAATTCAAAGGGAGATGAATTTGAAAATATTATATCACAATCCTAATAATTGTTTTAAAAAATGTTATTTCGCCTCATTTTGAATTCTCAGTCGCAGTAGTAAATTAATTTGAAGCTCAGAAAAGGATAAACACAAACTGAGACAATTTTAAAATTGCAGTTAACATCAAATTAGCTTATAGTGAAATTGAACTTCAGCTTAATGTTTGAAACTGAGACAAAGCCAGAATTTCGATAGTAGGTTTTTCTTTAAGAATGACGCAATATAATCTTTCGATTTCTCATTTTCTCTCTTTTTGGCTTTTGTGCTGTACTAACCTTAGAAGATATCGCGAGAAATGTCGCTAAAAGAAATTGTAGTGGTTTGTAGTAGCTATAGTGCTGAAAATTGTAAACAAAGATGGCGGACAACAATATTATAAATGAATGCCATGAAAAAGTTTACTGGGCTTGCATAAAAACAAAAAAGTATGGTGAAAAGTAGTAGCATTTTCTTTTTCTTTTTAGCGACACCAGATACGATGCGCTTCAGCTTCCGCTCGCCTCTGACAGAGTGAGCCGGGTGCTTACGTGACACGTGATCATGTACACATAATAAGTCAAAGATCGCCATAAACGAACAATTGCTCATACGCACATTGGAAGTATTCGCAAAGCTTCAATTTACTTTTCAAAATGGTGACCCGCGATCGATTCCAAAAAACAAACAAGTGCCTTTGGGCAATACGTTTTTCATATAAAATCCGCAATCACGAAATACAGTAAAATTATTTTACAATTTAAATATAATACATTTTTTGTGCTCCAACCTTTAACAGTAAAATTATGCTTCCCACATGTGGATAGAAATGTTGCAGTTGCTTCCAGAAAATGGTCTGTAGCATGTTCATGTTACCTGGATATTAAAGTTTCCCTTATGCTGCATTTGGAAGTACTGTAACATATGGATCCCCAGTTCACAGGGAAATTATTGATAGGGCGAAATTACTGATAGGGCGAAAATGTATACGAATTAATTTAAGAAGAAATAAACTTTTGAATTGTCCTTATCAACTTTTAAAGCAGGATTTGCATCATGTGAAAAATATTCATCAAACAAAGCATAGTCTTGAGAATTTGAAAAAAAATCGTGATAAGAATAGTTAAAAATATACCTAAGAGGTAAGAGTGTATAAATAAGAAGATTTGAAAGTGACAAGTTTATACATTAGACATAGGGGAGCGTTACCCTCTCCTCTATCTTTCTTTTCTTACTGAAAACAAACAGCGTCTCTGATATGTCTTTTCCGTCATTTCTCGCGATCGAAACAAAATAGGCCATTATTTTTTTAGTATTGGCAGCATTTAACGTACGTTCTAAGGAACAATCAGAATTATATGATGATTAAATAAATATGATTATCTATCTTCACACACAAACACACACACATGTAAATACTAGGTCTGATCAAAAATTATCGGGACTGGTGCTGTAAAAAGAAAACTACAACACATATCAATTCGGCACTTAATTTCCTTCGAAGTAGTCCCCGTCTGGAGCAAGATATTTTATCCAACGTCATTTCTATTGATGGAAGTATTCCTGGAACTCCTTTTTTGAAATAGCGAGCAGCTGCCTTGTCGTATTCTCTTGGATTTCCTCGATGTCTTGAAAATCTTGTTTCTTTCAAGTGAGTTTTTGAAGAAGAGAAGGGGACGAGATCTGGGGAATATGGTTGTTATCGGACCCGGGGGATGTTATTCTTAGCCAAGAATTGCTGCACATTCCATGGTCACTGACGGTACCTCTGTGAGACGATCACTGTCTACAGATTTTCCTTCCAAACTCTGCTATAATCAACAGAAGCGGGCAAGAACGTTATAACCTAATGTGCGAGAATATTCAAGCTCTATTTGTGTCTCACGGCTTTTATCAGACCTCGTATATATATATATATATATATATATATATATACACACACACACACACACACACACACACACACACACACACACACACACACACATATATATATATATATATATATATATATATATATAAATTAACTGATTTAAAATATGGTTTCTTCGCTACACAGTAATAACCACGTTTCAAAAACCGAAGCTAAAAACTAAAAGCATTAGTTCTGTTTCATCTTCAAGCGAAAATTCGGTTTTTTGAAACGTCGTTATTACTGTGTAGCAAAGAAACCATATTTTAAATCAGTTAATTTATAATATTTATGCTCTGTAAATTTACATTGAGCACTGTTTTGTATAAAAATAAAAAAAAAAAAATACCAATAAGAACACCGGATTATATATCTTACTGTTCTTTCTTTTTTTATTATAATATATATATATATATATATATATATATATATATATATATATAGGGAAGAGGTTATAGCTGTTCCGACGAGAGAAAAGTATATATATTAAAAGAAGAGTGAAACCGCAAACGTTTTTGGTTGTAATGTGAATTTTTTAAAGATATATATATATTATGATTTATTTTCCATAATTTTGCAACACTTGCTTCGGGTCTCGCGACCTTCTTCAGGCAAAGAGTGGATATTTCCACATATTATTAAAATGAATAAATTTTGCCTCATGTTTTTCCATGTTAAACATTCTCGATATTACACTGAGACGCTTATATCGCCCCCCCTAACCTTTTCATCTCGTCTCTTTATTATTGCTTTTCTAATCCTAGATTAATTACAGAAAACTTGTTGACAGTTGATTCTTTTTAAAATGTATGTGATTGTGTTACGTAATCGAAAACCATTATGTCATAAGATGTGAAGGTTTCCATTATGCAACGCAGTTAATTAAAAAAAAAATTTAATAAATATTTTTGTGAGTATAGCGACTTCATTAAAACTAGATGTCTAAAAAAATGATTTTAATTTCAGGCTAATAAATAAGCAAAATGTAATTAAAACCGAATTTAAATTGATTATCATTAAAATGTCCCTATTGACAGATCTGCGAAAGCAAAATAATTCCCTTTATTAAAAACTTTTTCAAAAATAAAATATAATGTTCTGAAAATTTATTTGAGAAATATTAGCTGATTTAAAATTCACTTTATGATCTGAATTGAAACAATTTTTTCTTAATTTTAGTTGAGATTATCGTAGAAACTCTTTTTGTAACACTCTTTTTGTGCGCGTTTTTTATGACGTGATTTTATAAAAGTTTGATGTTTGGAAAATTATCAATTAATTTTAAATTTATTATAGGAAACTTTCTTATTTTCTGATAATATCGTGTATTAACATCTGCATTTACCAAATTCGTCATCTTTATATACGCATAAAAAATTCAAAATTATTTTTAAGATACTAGGGTATGTTTGTTGAATCGTAGCGAAATTTTCTATTTATGATTAATAAACACATTTAATTTAATAAGAATATCACTTGACTGCTACAAATTATTACATAAGTTTTTTTAAATTTAAGTTTTTAAAATGAAAAACAAAAACGTAAACAATTTTGTAGAAATTCATTACTCATTGAGTTTTTTCAGTTTTTTCCTTAAGACAATTAGGTATGTCCAAAATTCGCAAAAAAAAAAAAAAAGACCCCAAATTTGATTAAATAATTTTTTTTCGTCTAAATGTTTGTCATCATTGAGGAATGACCAAAGTATTTTTGAGTATTTTTAAAATTTTTCTTAATCCTTTATAGCACATCCGAAATTTTAGCAAAAAATTCTTTTTTTTTTCAGTCATCAAAATTTACATAAAATCAGTCATGTCAGCTATTATTGACAGTTTGTAAACAAAAGTAAAATTCTCCGTTTAAAAATCTTGTAAAATTCAATTATATTTTTTTTTAAAAATTATTTTAGAAAAATTAAAAAATTTAAGGTATACTTAATGTAATTTGAAAGAAACATTTCTTACTATTTCAGCAGAAACTTTTTTAAGAGAGACATGTCCAGTCCTGGTGATTGGTTTTGGTTTTTACGTCAATATATCGACAACTTACGTACATAACCAAAATTTCCAAGGTTCCAAACAGGATAAAAAAAAAAAAAAAAAAAAAAGATTACATAAAAAATAAAAAATCCTTTAATCTTTCTTCTTAACAATTTTTGTTTTGAGTATTTTTTCATTATTCTCCTTCCATTTTAGCAATTTTTTGAGGTACCTAATTAAAACTAATAAATTCCTAGCACACAATTACTTTGTTTTATTTTGAATAATGCTATTTTCAGAGCTGCATTCCCAAAAGTGCAAAGGTATGGAACTATGTTTGATATGACAAATTTTAAAATATTTTCAGCTGATATGAATAAAACTTGAAACAATTTGTCTATTGAATTGAAAATCAGTGCAACTAATTTATTGGTAAATTTGCTTTTTAAACCCTGCGCAAATCTTACTTATTATAAAACGCAGATTGTATGTGTGTGTGTGTGTGTGTGTGTGTGTGTGTGTGTGTGTTTTATATATTGGATCGGATTTCCTACATTTTTCAACGGATTTCAACAAAACTTCACAGGACTGCGTAAAATTACCTTGCAGTGGTTCTGACAGCGCCAAAAATTGGAAAAACACAATTGTTTTTGCACGAAATCAATTTGAAAACACGATTCTGTCGCCAGAATGAAAGGGGGACAACTCATATCGAGCTATACTTATTATAAAACTCAGGTTGTTTGTGTGTGTGTGTGTGTGTGTTCGTTTATATATGGGATCGGATTTCCTACATTTTTCAACCGATTTCAACAAAACTTCACTTTTTTTTGGCAGGTAGTGTTTCTTATTGTCTTGCACACTTTTTTCTTTATTTTTACATTTAGAATGCTTTAAAAATTCCATCTACAAGACAATTGTTTATAATAAAATTCTATTCAATCGATAGACTCATAACGATTGAAAACAATGTTTTGTTTGAGTTTAAGTTTGACCAATTCGTAAAAAACAAAAACAAACAAAAAAAAAAACTATTTAAGACATGCGTGTCCGTCAACCTTAAACAATAATCTTTTGTCAATTTTACTTTTCAGTCTTTATGATGGTCGATACTTGATCTATCTCTGACTGTTACATCCCGGGGAACGCCGGGCTCTACTGCTAGTATCTATTAAAATTTTCCCAAATCGTCATATTTCCGTGTAAATGTACACGCTGAACTCGAGATAACAATTAAATTTTGTTAAAACCTATCGTTTTAGAGTTATCAACAATAGAAGTTCGGACTCAGTCGCGTTCAGCCGTCAGCCATTACTACATTCACTGCGGGACATTTTGCGCGCGGAAACATAACAGCCTTTTTACCGCTCTTAACTGATCTTACTCGTCTAAATTACTGCTAAATTAGTTGTGTCGGAAACCGATGACAAGTGTTTTTTTTAATAGTATACCCCTTTTTCTGTATAGAAAAACAATGACAACTGTTGCAAAGCTTTTCTTTTAAGTTAAAAATAAACCAAATAATAATTAATGCGCAAAATTTTACAAAAATTGCGCATTAATTATTATTTCGTTTCTAACATTTTTTTTTATTTTGTAATTATATTTTGTACATAATCATGGTCTTTACAAAATAAAAAAATGCTAGGAAGAAGCATTTCTTTGTATTTTGTAAATAATCATGCTCTTTTCAAAGTTTATGCAAATTTTGTGCATTAATTATTATTTGTTTTATTTTTTAATTTAAAAGAAAAGCTTTAGTTTATTATTTAATTTGTTTTTTTTTCATTTCAAAAGAAATATTTACTATAAAAAAACAACAGTTGAAAAAACAAACAAACACTTGTCATCGCTTTCCAACCCAACTTAAGTGCGCAGTAATTTAGACGAGTACATTTTTACACGGAAATATGACGATTTGGGAATATTTGAATAGCGTGGGGATTAAAAAGCAAATTTACTAATTTATTTTCAAAACTAATGAAAATCGAAAAGATTATTTTTGTATTCTTGGAATTAATATATTTTTGAATATGCAAATAACATCAAAACGGACTCCTTAACCTTGCAAATGAAAGTAAAAATTAAACAATTTTTTATATTTTTACCGTACGTGTTTCAACTTTAACGATAGTATCTCAGTTCCATTCTCAAATTCTGAAAAGATACAAATTGCCATTTTTATTTATTTACTTATTTGTTTGTTTGTCTTATTCATTTGTCTTATTTATTTATTTGTTGAAATTTTGTCATTATTTCATTGTTATTTGCAATTAGCAACGGTCATGCATGTATGGTTCTATGGTGTAATGGTTAGCACTCTGGACTCTGAATCCAGCGATCCGAGTTCAAATCTCGGTAGAACCTACGATGCGTACTTTTTCGTAAACCATTTGTAGTGTACTTTGTATTCTCTTATGCTTTAGTTTCATTTTTTCTTTATTTTTAATTTTTGTCATGATTAACTCCCCCGATGTGAAAATTACAAATTCAAATTTGTTCTGTATCTGAAAAACGTGTACTAATTATTGCTATTTAAGAATCAGAATAAAAAAAAATCCCGACCTCACAGGTAACAGAACTCGTAGATACGGAACGGCTAATATTCACATTCTAGGCTCTGAATTCAATGCAACCGGTTCAAATCTTGGGACAGACTCGAAATTATTATTGTTCTCTTGTGTATCATGTCAGTTTTTAGATAAATGTCCGTT